>PVJD01001248.1:0-286289 GCA_004026545.1 Mormoops blainvillei | reverse complement strand
AATTTCTCCCCCATAAAATTTTTAGTAGTATTCTAATTTTTCCTTTATCTCCGGATTTGAATGTCATCCAATTTGTCTCTATTAACAGCACCGATCTATTTTAAACATAAACTTAACAATCGCCACTTGCCCTTCCCTTCTTAAAAATAAGCAAACAAACGCCTTAGCCTCAAGCAGTAAGTTGCTCATAATCCATCCCCCCATCTCAATTTTCTCACCACTCTCCCATTCTTCCTGCATCTAACATTTTTACCACAGTGAACTTCTAGCAAAACTTCTCCTACCCTCGTCTGAAATAGTTTCATCTTTTATGCATTCCTTTTGCTTCAAAAATTTATGTTTAATCACTTAATATATTATACAGGGTAGTACAAAAGTAGGTCTACAGTTATTTGTATGGAAAATAATACAGTAATTAATAAAAATACAAGACCTGTGTTTTGCATACTCACAACTATATATCTACTTTTGCTTCACCCTGTATTGTAATTATTTACTATTTTATATATCTCCCTTAGTAGATTATGAGACCTTTCAGGATAGGGAATGTAATTTTATCATCTGGAAATCCCTTCCTATGCCCATCAGAGTGCCTAACGATAATATATACTAAATAAATCTAACTTTGAATGAATTTCAAACTAAATGAATGATTTATTGAATGAAAGACCAAACAGTTGGGCCAGGACTGGAAACCACATATTCTACTTCCAGGTAACACATAGACTTAATGTTTAGTAGAACAGTAGTTAGTTATTGACTTATATACCATTTCAGTAAAAGACAGGTCTTACTTTATAATTGGGTAAAATAATGTTGCCTCTTTGATTTTACTTTTTTTAGCTTTTTGGCTATGGTAACAATTGTTCTAATGCCTTGAATAAATATTCTGCAAAGATATTCAAGTCTAGTCTTTTTAAAGGATGTTAACTGATAGCTACTGTCTTGCTTTGTACTTGCTCCCATAGGAGCTTGGTTAACCGCTTTTATGCCATTTCATAGTCTTCATGTTATATTGCTACAACATACTACATCAGTTTCTTCACCAGCTAGAAGAGCTTAGTGTTATCTGTATAACTCATGAGCTTCCCCCAGTTAATTTATAAAAGGTTAAAAAAGTTGTTCCAGCCCTGGCTGGTGTGGCTTAGTGGATTGAGTGCTGGTCTGCAAACAAAGGGTTGCCGGTTTGGTTCCCAGTCAGGACACATGCTTGGGTTGCAGGCCAGGTCCCTAGTAGGGGGCACATGAGAGGCAACAACACAGTGATGTTTCTTTCTCCCTCCTTTCCACTCTCTAAAAATAAATATATAAAATCTAAAAATTGTTGTTCCAGTTCAGGTTAAATAACAAGTCTTTAATTAATCGATTTCTACAGTACTTCTAACATTTGGTGAAGAGCTTTGTCCAAAATATTTTGAATATTTAATTACATTAAATTCAATGTTTCTTCCTTATACAAGAGCATATTTTCACCATCAAACATCTTTAGGCATTAGCCAAAACTGAAATCTCCTTTCAGACATTGAATTGACATGGCATGGTGAAGCAGTAGCATTTAGCATGTTGATACCATAGGTTATTCAGAAAGTACAATGAAGTGTGGTACTTGTATATATTATTAAGGAATTTAGATGATAATTTTGTGATATAAGTTTTGAAATACTGCCTATTTAGAGGCAGGGCAATCCACTAGGCATAGGAGATTAGCACATATTAAGCTCTTAATAGATGCTAGTTTTTATAATTATTTTTTATTTAAATTCACTCTTCAGGGCACTGTAAAAATGAATACATTATTGCCTATAAACTTATTACTAATCCTAGAAAACATTAAAAATGAATTCTACTATTGTTTTGGTCCTTGTTAACATTATGTTTCTTTTTGGTTTTTGCATTGTTTTCTACAACAATCTAGATTGTGAATATCAAAGGAATATTTGGTTTCAAAAATGACTGTTGTGGAAGCCCTGTTTGGGACCTCTTATTTATTTTTACAACCAACTTAACATTTTCAACATGAATAATAAGAAAGATGAGAGTTAAATATTAACTAGTATGGTTTTTCTTTTCTTCCTGTTTCTTATTGAGAAGAGAACTGTGTCCATATGCTCGCCTTCCTGAATGAGGACAATAAATGGAACGATATATTTTCATTCATTGAAATGGCACATTTCTTTCTAGGGATTAAGTTAATTTCCTCTTCAAAATGTCCCTTTCCACCACCTCATGTTCTTTCCTTAATTTCAGATGCTCATTCACAGAATTGGACGATATTCTGCATGGAGTAATAAAAATAAAATGTAACGAAGTCGGAAAATCAGATATGGCATTTAGGAGACAGTTTTTTTTTTTTTACTTCAGGTCAATAACCATTAATTTAATTTTAATATACTTTCCTTTAAACAAAGTCCCACCCCTCTGTGCCTTCTCTTTTTTTAAAATTTTTTATTATTTTATTATATTTTATTGATTATGCTATTATAGTTGTCCTGATTTTCTCCCTTTTCTCCCTCCACTGAGCACCACCCACTCCCTCAGGCAATCCCCCCACCATTGTTCATGTCCATGGGTCATGTGTATAAGTTCTTGGGCTACTCCATTTCCTCTACTGTACTTTACGTACCCAACCCATGACTATCCTGTAACTACCTATTTGTACTTCTTAATCCACTCACCTCTTCATCTATTCCCCAACACCCCCTCCCATCTGTCGAACATCAAAATGCTCTCTGTATCTATGATTCTGTCTCTGTTCATCTTGTTTGCTTAGTTTGTTTTTTTTATTCAATTGTTGATAGACATGTATTTTTGCAATTTTATTGTTCATAGGTTTGATCTCCTTTTTCTTAGATAAGTCCCTTTAACATTTCATATAATAATTGTTTAGTGATGGTGAACTCTGTTAATTTTTTCTTGTCTGGGAAGCTCTTTATCTACCCTTCAATTCTAAGTGACAGCTTTGCTGGGTAAAGCAGTCTTGCCTGTAGGTCTCTGCTTTTCATGACTTTGGCTATTTCTTGCCAGTCCCTTCTAGCCTGCAAAGTTTATTTTGAGAAAGCAGCTGACAGCCTTAAGGGGATTTCCCTGTAGGTAACTAACATTTCTTGCTGCTTTTAAGATTCTCTCTTTATCTTTAACCTTTGGCATTTTAATTATTACGTGTCTTGGAGTGGGCCCCTTTGCATCAATCTTGTTTGGGACTCTCTGTGCTTCCTGAACTTGCAGGTTTATTTCCTTCACCAAATTGGGGAAGTTTTCTTTCATTATTTTTTCAAATAGATTTCCAATTTTTTGCTCTTTCTCTTCTACTTCTGGAACCCCTATGAGGCAAATGTTGGAGTTGTCCCACAGGCTGCTTATATTATCCTAATTTTTTTGGATTCTTTTTCCTTCTTATTTTGATTGGTTGTTTTTTGCTTCTTTATGTTCCAAATCATTGATTTAATTCTTGGCTTCATCTCCTCTACTGTTGTTTCCCTGTAAATTGTTCTTTATTTCAATTAATGGACCTTTAATTTCTGACTGGATCTTTTTTATGCTCCTGAGATCCTCACTAAATTCCTTGAGCATCCTTGTAACCAGTGTTTTGACCTCTGCATCTGATAGATTATTTATCTCCATTTCATTTAGCTCTTTTTTTGGAGTTTTGATCAGTTCTTTCATTTGGGCCATGTTTCTTTGTCTCATTTTGGCAGCCTCCTTGTGTTTGTTTCTATGTATTAGGTAGAGCTGCTTTGACTCTTGTGTCTTGGTAGTATGACCTCATGTGGTAGGTGTCCTGGAGGGTCCAGTGGCACAGCTTCCCCTATTACCCAAGCTGGGTACTCAGGGTACACCCTTTCTGTGGGCTGAGTACACCCTCCTTTTATGCTTGAGCCTTGGCTGCTGTTGGCAGATCAATAGAAGGGTTTTACCCAGGCCACTCAGCTGCGCGGGTTGGCCGTGACCACTTACTACCAACCTCTGCTATAGGAGGCAGTTTTAATAAGCCACAAATTCTCACATCCTAAGACTACTGCAGAGTTAATAGAATTATTGTCTGTCCTGTGGAACCATGGTACAGAAATAACTGGTAGGAAACAAATCAGCCAAAACATAGTTAAGACACCACCTTTGTAGTAATTGATTAAAATTGGGTTCATGGAGTGCTATTTATCATTAATGCAAAACAAAGAGTCAAACCAATTAAGGTCATGAAAGAGAGCAGGGAACTTTATGCCAAAACTCATGTTTACCATTGCTTACAACTAAAAACTAATTGTTTTCTGTTCACCTGAATTTTCCACATCATTCACCCTATTCCTCGGACAGGAAACCTCAGAATGCTTTCTCATTATTAAACTTGCTCTGCCCTTTCTCCCTCCTACCTTGCTTCCCTGTTTTACTCACTGCTTCCCCACACTCACTGGATTATTTTGAACAGCAGCTTTATTTAATTATCAGTTTAGCACCTTCTCTTAAGGTGGTCATCGGCAGAAAAAACTGTCACCTCCCCAGCTTCTGCTTTCTTTATCTAGGGGAATCACTTTCACAGATTTTCTGCAACCATAGGATGACAAGTGATAATCCTGGCTCTGACCCTTCAAACTGTATCGCTCACCTCTTTTCTTCACTAAGCATGTGGTTCATGTGCTTCAGGCTCTGTTAAAACAAATGCAGCACTCTGGGGGACATAGCCTCACTGTCTTCTGCAGCAGCCAGGGAATGCCTGAAGTGCTTCCGTCAGTGCTGGCATCACTTTTTAAAGGGACATTGCCAAACAAGCAGGAAACCAGGAGGAGGTATCCAGGATATTCAGGAGAGAGTGTTAAAATGATATCAGATGATAACTGGAGGGAAGTAGAGCTCCTCAATATGGAAATGAGAAGATTTCAGAGAGGTCATGTGTGCTCCTTTTCAGCACTTGAAGGGATTTCAAACTATTCTTCATGTCCTTAGAGGTCCAGACCAAGTCAGTTGGTGAAGATTACATGGGCATCACTGAAACTTAATATAAAGGAAGGAAATCATATTGACTCTACTTCTGCAACATATTCTGATCTTTCTCCTTCCCTTCCCCAGCTCAATACACCATTAGCGCTTGAGCCAACTGTTTCACTAACCTTCCATCTGGTCCCTCTGCTTCTACTCTTTTGCCTCCCTAATCTATCCTCTAAAGAGCAGCCAGAGAGTTATTCTGAAAACCTAAATCAGGTTTTGCATTTCCTGTTTACACCAATTCTAATGTCATCGTAGTATAAAAATATAAAATCAAATTCCTTTCCATTGCCTAACAAGGCCCAAAATGATCCAGCCCCTGCCTGCTTTTCTGCCTTCCTCTTCCCTGTCGTTCCATGGCTCCCAGCTACACTGGCCATCCTTCTTCACTGGGAACATGCCACACTCCTTCCCAACTGCAGACCTTTGCACTGGCCATTGTTCCTGATGGAATGCTCAGCCCCCACAGGCTCCCACTGTGGAGTCTTTCTTGTCATTCAGCATCAACCCAAATGCCCCATATTTTACTATCACATGATAGCACAGTCGTTAAACACGTGACCCTGGAGACCATCAGCTGTGTGAATTTCTAACTAGATTCTGTTGTGTAACATTGTACCAGTTATTTAGACTCTTTATACTAAATATCCTTTTATACAAATTGGGGATACTGACAGTGCCCCCTCACTGCGTATTTAGCTGAGTTGAGTAGAGAAGATACATGTTTAGAACATAATGTAGTGCCTGACATATGGTAAGTTTTCAAATATTAGCTATTAGTGATCGTAGCAGTCTTAATGTTTTCACACAACTGTGCAACTGTCAAGGTCCTTTTCTATGAGTGAGTCAATACCATGGTGAATTGAATAATGGCCAAGAATTTAAGTATACCTTTAAAGTTTAGTCCAGAAAAAGAAATGTATGCCATTTTTCAATGTTATTCTTTTGAACCTCACATGTTTATTTTGACAAGTGATAAGCTTTCTGGTTACTTCAGAGAAAAAGAATAAAAAGAGAAAGCTTTCATAAAAGAGTATTTCCATCTTTTAACCCTTATATAACTCAGGAATTTTTCTCATTCTAAGACACCCTAGTGCAAAAATTAGAATTTACCATTATAGTAAACAACTATATATTGTGTAAGTAATCTAAGTTGTTTTATTTGTGTTCATTGTTTTAGGACAGAAAAGGAAAAAGAATTACATTGATGTTTAACATAAAAGTAAAATAGATAATTTAAAAATAGCAGTAACTATGTAAGTAACATTATTTAGAAAAAGAAATGAACTCTAGATGTTTTCATCTGCATTCCTAAGAGCATATAGAAACCAATACAATGGACACATAATTATGTACATCTACTGTTAAAATTCACCTTAAGCGTTTTTTTCATTTTTTTATTGTTGCTCAAGTATGGCTCTCTCTATTTTCCTGCCACTTTCCCCAACCCCTCCCACCCACACCTCCCACCCTCAACCCTTCCCCTCTTTAGCTTTGTCCATGTGTCCTTTATACATGTTCCTTGATGACACTTCCCATTCTTTTCCCCTGTTATCTGCCTCCACCAACCCCTCTAGTTACTGTCAGTTTGTTCTTTATTTCAATGTCACTGGTTATGTATTATTTGCTTGTTTGTTTTGTTGATTAGCTTCCACTTATAGGTGAGATCATACGGTATTTGCCTTTTACCACCTGGCTTATTTCACTTGGCATAATGCTCTCCAGTTCCATCCATGCTGTTCTGAAGGATAGTTTAGTAGCTTTTTCTTTCTTTCTGCTGCATAGTATTCCATTGTGTAAATGTACCACAGATTTTTGATCCACTCATTTACTGTTGGGTGCTTAGGTTTCTTCCAGCACTTGGCTATTGTAAATTGTGCTGCCCTGAACATTGGAGTGCACAGGTTCTTTTGAATTGGTGTTTTGGGATAATAGGGTATAATATCAGCAATGGAATGGATGGGTCAAAAAGCAGTTCCATTTATAGTTTTTTTGAGGAAATTCCAAACTGTTTTTCACAATGGCTGCACAAATCTGCATTCCTACCAACAGTGTACTAGGGTTCCCCCTTCTCCACAACCTCACCAGCACTTGTTGTTTATTGATTTGTTTATGATGGACATTCTGACTGGTATAAAGTGGTATATCATTGTGGTTTTAATTTGCATCTCTCTGTTGGCTAGTGATGTTGAGCATCCTTTCATATGTCTCTGGGTCTTCTGTATGCCCTCCTTGGGCAAGTGTGTGTTCAGGTCCTTTGCCAATTGTTAATTGGATTGTATGTTTCCCTGGAGCAGAGTCGTATGAGTTCTTTATATATTTTGGAGATCAAACCCTTGTCCGAGGTATCATTGGCAAATATATTTTCCCATACAGGTGATTCCCTTTTCATTTTGCTGATGTTTTCTTTAGCTGTGCAGAAGCTTCTTATTTTGATGAAGTCCCATTTGTTTATTTTTTCCTTTATGCCCTTTGCTCTAGGGGACATATTGGTAAAAATATTGCTGCATGGAATATCTGAGATTTTCCTGCCTATGTTCTGCTCTATGACTTTTATGGTATCATAATTTATATTTAAGTCTTTTATCCATCTTGAGTTTATTTTTGTGTGTGGTGTAAGTTGGTGGTCAAGTTTCATTTTATTGTATGCAGCTGTCCAGATCTCCCAACACTATTTGTTGAAGAGGCTGTTTTGTTGAATATTAATTGACTGTAGAGACATGCATTTATTTCTGGGCTCTGTATTCTGTTCCACTGACCTATTTGTCTGTTCTTATGCCAGTACCAGACTGTTTTGATTACTATGGCCTTATAATATAGTTTAATGACAGGCTACTTTGTTCTTCTTTCTCAAAATTGCTGCAGCTCTTTGGGGTTGTTTATGAATTATAAATTTTTGAAATGTTTGTTCTATATCTGTGAAATATGTCATTGGTACTGTGTTCATGGATTGGAAGAATTAACATCATCAAAATGTCCATACTGCCCAAAGCAATTTATAGATTCAATGCAATCCCTATTAAGTTCACCTTAAGTATTAATTCTTCTTAATTCATGTGAGTAAATACTTTAGTTCATAAAGTTCTTTAAAAAGTATTTTTTGAGAACCAGCTCATTTCTAAGGACTCTGTAACCTTGATTTATGCTTTTTGATCATGATTCATTGAGATTATTGTTCTATTTTTTTGTACAACATATAAAATAACAGTCCCACAATTTGTATTTCATGACTTTCTCTCAATTTTCTGAATACCAAAATTACAGTCCTGTAAAAACATTAGCAACTGTAGACAATCTTCAACTATCTGTAATTTTTATGCATATTCATATTCATATTATCAATATACTACTTGGTAAGAGATATATTGGTCTGATTGAATTAATACTTAGGTGAGATCTCTCTTTTTAAGAATAGGTGATTACTCAGTTTACACTGTATACATTTTTTTAATACGGTAACTATGATTTCTTTAGCAAGGTAAGCTTTCTCTAATCTGTGAGAAAAATAAATTGGAAAATGAACCAAATTAATTTCAATAGGAGTTTAAGGAAACTCTTACTTGCAGTAATTTCAAGTGCTCAATTGGTTAAAAGAAAATGATGTGTAGACTGAGTATCTAACTAAGCTCCTAATTTTTCTGTGCATATTTATCATTAATCAATTTATAAACCTTGCTGTTCATTTTCACATATGGGTATTCATAGTGGTTATTGTTACAGAATCAGGTGTTTCATCAAACATATTCCTTTAGCACAAAATAAATACAGTGTGTCTGCCTCTTTCATTCAGCTCTTAACTATAGCTAAATGAAGTATGTATTTTCCAAAATTTAATAAAACCATCATCAAAATAGAATGTCAGAATGCCAGCTTTTTTCCTATTTGGCTTTCTGAAGCTTTATTTATTGATTAAGTGGCTTGCATCTCTACAAGGCCACCATTCACTTTTTCTAAGGCCTTGACCACAGAGCATTCAATTGCTTGGCTGTTAAATTGTCAGCAGGCAGTGGCCGTTTGAATATAATCTTCGAAAAGTCCAATCTCCTGACATAAGCCACAATAAATCAGTGGATAGTCTTAACCCTCTCAGACAGAACTCAACATAGAGGAAGCAGTTCTCATGAGTGAAGAGTCATAACAACCCCTGAAAAATGCTTCAGGGAAACAGAAGATGCCTACATATGGATATTTTAAGCTTTGATAAAGTAGGAGTTTTGTGTTAAAATACTAATAAACCATTCTTTGCACACAAAATAACACCAGTGCCAACCCAATGGTATCCTGCCAGGGAAGAAATTTTAAGCAGATATTGCATATATGATAATCCAACCATATCTGGAAGTTTCTTGTGATGTGAGGGAGTCCAGCAGTGACACCATCCACTCTTGATAGACAGGAAGTTCTTGATGAGGTGACTCAAGGAAGTTGTTCCCTCCTTCTTTCTTGGGTTCATAGGCATTTTTTCCTTTACCTGTACATTCCCTTTGGGGTATCTTTATTTTGAACAGTGGAAAGCATTTGAATTTCAGTTAACTGGGGAAATTTTAGACTTTTACTATGATTTTAAAATAATATTTACTATTTACCAAGAAGGCAACTTACTATGGCTAAAATATTGTAAGAAAAAGAGGAATCTGTATGCTAAGCAATGCAAAGGTATACAAGTGACAAATTAAACAGTCGAATTCATGGACAAGCATATAGAATGGGAATAGATAAAAGTGGCATGATGATAATATCATCTATGATGTACTAAAGTGTTTATTTTTTTATATTGATAAAAACAATTATCATTTTCTACTAAATTTTGAACAAGAGGTGCAACCTATAATGATGATGCAAAGTAAGGTCTGGTTCATGCTCTAAACTGGGCAAAGAGACACAGATGTCATCAGATACTTCTAGCATGTTGCATCTTTGGGACATCTGCACCATTAATCAGGATTCTTCTGTTTTTCCACTAATGCACCATGAAGAAATAAGATATTTCTTTTCTAGAAGAAGGATATGTAGATTAATTCTAATTACTTATATACACTCACATGGAATATCTGACACACAACAGGAAAAAACTAACAGTATAGTCAACAAACAATAAACCTGTGAGTGGGTGTATAAGCATGAATTTTATACCTTGGAAACACCATAACAAGCAGATTATGCAGAGATAACGTAAGTCAATATAGGATTGAAGGTAATTGGAATGATGTATCACACTCCCATAGCTGAAAAGCTGGGCTGGGAGCAGTGAAAACTACTATAGCAGCAACTGACATTCCAAAGGACATAAACATAATGATAAGGGAAACACAGGTATCTACAATGTCCAGTATCCAAATATGAGCTCCATGATACTAAATAATCTTCTTCCAGGGAGGAATGTATGGAAAAATATATATATTCCTGAATATCCCTAGAATATTGATACACCTGCAGGAAAAAAATGACCATTGTAATGACTATCATCATCAATTAGAATCATCAAACTGTCACAAACTGTCACAGAAGGAGGACAATTCTGAATATTCTGTGTTAAATTATTTGAATAAATCTGGTGTATACACACACAAACACACATGCATATACATATATATATGCTACAGGCCTCTTGTTACAGGACTGGAGGACTTGGTGTTTGGGAAGTGGAATGGAAGGATAAGAGGTATGGGCAGGCAGCCAATGAAACCAGTGAGAATCCTGGATTAAGCTGGAAGTAAATTGATTAGCAAGAGCACAAATAAGAAAACAGAACTGATAGGCATTGGATGTATGTACGTACATATTGGACGTATGTTATGTAGACATGTCATCATGCACTTTACACATTGTATCATTAAATCGTAAAGACATTTTAATCCTTTATTACTACACTCAAAACTGTTCTCAAATATAACCTGATAACGTGCTCCTTGCCCTTCAAACTGTGCTAAAAGTTCCTGGAATTTTTTTATCTGTCATTTTGAGCCCACCAAAAAAAAAAAAAAAAGTCATTTTAATGACCACCGTCATCAATTAGCACTTATAAAATATTTGCAAAAAGGATGCAATTCTGAGCAATCTGTTAAATTGGTTGAGTAAATCTGGCAATTTAAAAAGTGAGTTTTAATGTTTTGCTCTAATTAAAAAAGTAATATATAATAGTGTTAAAAAGTGTAAAATATTGAAAAGCATAAAGAAGAAAGGAAAAGTCATACAGAAGCCATCATCCCAATTTGACCACTATAATATTTGACGAATATGTTTGCAGTAGTGCATTTCTTTTTATCTTCGTGTATATATGCACATCTTTGCATAGTTGGGAGCATACGATACATGCAAGGCTACATTCTGCTTTTTCATTACCCTTTACTTTTAAGCAATTTCTTATACCATTAAGAACCTCACAAAAATTAATTTTAATACTTGTATGTTATATCCAATTATATATGTAAACAGCAGTTTACTTAACCACTCAGGATATTTTTTTCTGCTACTTTATTGTTTTAAATGCTACTGTCGTTAATAACTTCCTTCCTTTATTTATTTATTCCTTCAACAAATTTTTATCACATGCCTTTTACGTGTTAGGTACCATGTGCCAGTCACTGTGCGGGGCTTTGGAGGTACCAGAGTGAATAAATGCTGGAGATAGCCTATGAAAACCAACAATTACAGTAAAGTGTGATAAATGTTAATATGATGTACATGTAAATCTATGTTTACATGTCTGATCATTTGTTTACATTATGTTATATAAAGAAGATTATTAGGTCAATGTGAAAAAAAATTTTGAAGGCTTTAGATATGTCCTGACTGACTGCTCTCCAAAATGAGTCTACCAGTTCACAAATACATTGGCACTGTGTTGACAGTACGTTTCTCGCTCACCCTATCAACATATTATTTTATAAATATCTGTTAATTTGATAAGTAAAATTATATTCTATAACTGATTTATTGCTCATTTCCTTATTAGTAAAGTTAAGCATATTTTCACAGCCTACTCAGTTTTTTCCATATCTTCTTTTATGAACTGTTAGTTCATTATCTTTCAATATTATACCATTGGGATATTGTTTATCTTATCAATATGTGTGTACTTTTTACAAAGTAACTACCTTTTTGTGCAAATTTTAGTAAATATTTTAGTATTTGGCTTTGAAGATTAATTAAGTACTATCATCACTTAGCTATGAACTGAATGAAACAATATATTTCAGAACATTTAAGTTCTGATGTAGTTTAAAGACTGATACACAAGAGGAAAAAATTTGCAGACTTGACAGTCCTTGATTGACTACAAGGTTGTTCAGTTACTAACATGGTGTGAGCAACCCCTTTATTATTTTAATTACTTCTTTTGAGCTCAATAAGTCTTGCTAAATTCCTGAAGAGAAAAATCAGCATAAAATACTTCTCAAACTACCAAACCCAACACTTAACCACAAAATCAGTAATGTCAACAGTAAAACTCTTAAGGGGAAGTTTGTTATTTGGGGGTGATTAATGTTGGTTGTCACAAAACAAACCCCAAATCTCAGTAACTTAGCAAAATAAACGTTTATTTCTAGACTATGTCACAGTTTCGCTATTTGATGTGTGGCCTTTTGGATGTGATTGAAGGATCCTGGCTCTTTCCATCCGTGGTTTTGCTGTCTTGTAGGCCTTCTTCAAATTTCTCCATAACTTTCTTTGCTTTTAGCTGACAACAAGCAAAATGTGAGTGACAGGGACTCTTAGCCAGTCCTAGAAGTGGTATAGAATACTTCCACTCATGTTCTTTCAACAGATCCCAGGAACTTGGCCCTACCCTTATCACAAGGGAGTCTGGGACATAAAGTCTTCTATGTGCCAGGAAGAGGAGGCAGGATTGAGAGCATCTAGCCAGTTTTTGCCACAATGGCTGAAATGTGAAATATATGCTAAAACGAAAAACCAAGGGAGCACCCTAAATAGTGTTTCTAGCTTATAGCTGCACCAATAATAATGAAATTGTCAATAGCAGGTTTATTTTCTAGAAACTGAAAATAAATTTCCATGTAGAAATAAAAAATCTTTTACTAAGACAGTTTTGGGTGATTCTTATTAATCAAGGAGAAATGTTAATAAGGTTTTCACCAAGTGATTACATTTGGCAGCAGATTTTGGTGAGGTTTTTCCCCAAAGTAAAAATTTTTATAGAATATTTACAACTGGATTTTAGACCTCAGTTAAATTGATATGAGGTGGCCACTGACAACGTTGTCAATATCTAGGAGGAAGTGTGTTTTCACACGGGCAGAGTTGCATGTTATAACAAAAGGTTCAACAGGACAGCCAGAATTTTTACATGATATTACTTTGCACATAGATGCCAGTCATCTTTTTATACATTTTTTCTTTGTTTAACATAAGAAAACTAACAATAAACAGTATTTTATCTTCTAGCTTCATTGATCTTACTGTCATGATTTATTCCTCAAGGTTGAGTTTCCCCCTTCTCCTTTCTACTCACTCTTCCCTTACATTTCCATACAGAGTAAAATATTTTCCTTATGTCTATTTCCCTATTCTGCCTTTATAATTTTTTCCCTTAATGTGTGCAATAGACACCTTAGTATCTTTTCCTTAAGCTATTATTTCTGTTCCCAGAACTGTGGGCACTTGACTATCAGTGATACTTACCCAATAATTCAGAGTATATTAAAAAAAAACACTTTAATTAGTGTTAATTAGATGAGCTATACACATTCTCTCATGCACAAAAAATAATATTATTACTTTTAAAGAGGAGTAATTTCTGGCCATTTTCAGTTGTGTCATGCTAAACCATGTTAACTGACAAAGGAAACTAGCACTAAAATTCTACTCATTTGAAGTGATTTTGATTTTTACAGTGTTTTATCTTATGACTGATTGATTAATATATGTATTAAAATTTCTTCAGTTTACTAGATTCAATTGTTTGGGGCCTGAGGGTAACATTCTTTTACTTCAAATGCTTGACATAATCTTCTTCAAATTAATCTTCTTCTGCAGAGAAACAGTATCCTTCATCTTTTTCCTTTCAGATACAACCAGTGCCTTGTCAGAAAAACAGAATATAAAGCTGATTCTCCATGTTGGTTAAAACTAATTTATCAATTGTCTTCATTTTGTCATAATAAACCATTGCCAATTCCAAAGAATGTTGAAATTAAAATATATTTAAAGAATCGTGGTTCTTATAGATACTGCTAAGTACTCTATGAAGTGAATGCTACCTTATTGTAAGCTCTAATATTTATCAAACCATAACCTTATTATGACCCCATTAGGGAAAAATATTGTGAAATTTGCATTTTGGCCTGAGTTCCCCAGTTCTGAATAATATCACCAGATAACAGTTTCTAATGGAGTTATGAATTGAACTTCTGGTGAAAAAGAACATCGATATCAAATTTATAAAGTTTTGTGATACCAATGAATAAATCCACCAGTTTATCCCCTCCTATATTAAAAATCATTAATGTAGCTATTTTTTATGATTGATCTATACTAACTAAATACCTACCATGTACAAAACATTGTTTATCTTGCTTATAAGAATATATCAGGCAATAACACACACATGGCCACTGTATTTATTTATATAATGTGTATAAGCAAGCATGGACAGTCATATGATGGAAAGCTAATTAACTATTAGATGCTTTTGTAGGTTGATACTTGCTAATGTGGGAAATATACACCATATGTTTTTAAGGGAAAAACAGGTAGGCTCAAATTAATATGCAAAAGATAAATTTAAAAGAAAATACATGATTTAAAGATGTATTAGAAAGACATGTATCAGATGTTTATAATAATTATCTCTGATTGATAGTATTATAGGCAATTATTTTTCTGTGGTTTTCTATAATTTCATGATTTCTGTTTTAAGCATGTCACATGTGTATAGTAAGAGGAAATGATAAATGTAATTAAAGAACATAATGTAGTCTCAGAAATGCCATGAATATAAATAAGTATAATACTGTGAAAAGCTACAAAGCCATTCATTTGTTTATTCAGCAGTTTTATGTAATATTTACTGTTTCAGACGTGGGCTAAGTACTTAGGATGAAGCCTCTAACTCACGGAACCTGGTGATTTGCAGCAAAGTATTAGGACAGTTCAGAGAGAGGACAGGTTACTTTGGCTGATATCCAGACATCAGGGTCTTATGATACCAGTGACTTGAGAGTTATTATTCACAGGAGAGCTTTATCTCCTTGTCAATGACATCAAAAAAAAGCATCCGAAAAGCATCACAGCTGCAAGAAAGGAAAACAATTTTGAAATTTTTAAAATGGTGATTAGAGTAATTGCAAACCCATTTTTCTATTTCATAAATAAGACATTTGAAAAGGAAAAAGAGACTTGAAATAAAACTATCTCAAACATTTTGTTGCTAATAACAGAAAGTTATAGTTTATAAATATCAAATTTCTCCAACAGTTTAATATGGTATAGCCTCTTGGATATAGACTACTATAGGCCACGCCCCTATATTTCCAGCTTCATTAGAAGCCAAGGGGAAGTCCCATGTCACAGGCACTGTTCCAGGTCAAGAAGGCAGTGAGAGCTGGATTAATGTTAGCTGTCACTGTCCCCTTGCTGGCATGGTGCGGATCATAAGCACATTTGCTTTTCAGTGGCCACTGGCAGGCTAGGAATGAGATGAAGGACTGCCTACTGTATTCCCTTGGTACAATACTAAAATACTGATTTGGGATTTCTAAGCTTTAAAATAACCATTTTTCACAGAAGATTAAGAGGTAACATTTTGTATATTAGCTCCTCTTTAAAATCCAGACCTAGTTCATTACTCAGGGGGTGGGAGTTTATTTATTTAAAATTAATCCATAATTTTAAATGTTTCTAGCAGACTTAGAAACTCCTTTCTGTACTGCCTTCAACTAGGTTTCTGTATGCCTGCTATGGTGAATGGAGGTTTTTAAACAAAACAACTAAGACATCAAATAAAGTGATTTGAAATTATGAGATGACCTAACTTGAAACGAATATTAGCCCCTTCACTTGGGATGCTAGCTTGTACCCAGGTTAGGACCATGGCTTAGATGATTGTGAAGTTCAATGATTTACTAAAATGAATATCATGTATTCGGGGATTGTAAAACTGTGAGTCAGTTTTCATCTGGGTAGGCTCCTTTATGTCTTGTTGTCTTGCACAATAACATGTTCTGAATTTACTCTTTTGATTCATAAAACAATCTATTTAGTTTCCAAATGCAAATGGCCTATTTGCCTAACATACAGGTCAGCAAATTTTTGTCAAAGCACATGGGGCTCATAAAAACTGCTAAGTATTATAGTGTGAATAAGGAATTGATTACTTGATTTTATACTAAACAGCCTGTAATTGGACTATTTCTCTATATTTTATAAAGTCTACAATTAACCAGTCAATAAGGGCGTGTTAAGAACTTCATAAAGGATGTGGTCTTGAGAGGGGATGGTGCAATATGGCTGGAGATAGAAAGAAAAAAGACTTGCAAAATTATATCATAAGCCACATGTCTTCAATAGCAGAACAGAGAAAATTAAAACAAAGACTAAATGGACACATTGACAGTAATTGGTAAAAACCTGAGAGAACAGACAGACCTGGTGTGAGAAGACATTTATGGGTACCTGGGCATGGGGCCATGTTTGCTACATTACAGAGCCCCCGAGGAGAGCAGCCACAGGCGCTCATTATTAGCGCCTTCGGATTTACCCAGAGTGTCCGCTCGGACCTGCTATTTTCAGGCTGCTCAAAACACTTCTGCCCTAATTTCTCCTAGCCTTTATCTGACTTTAGACAGAAATCAAAGTATAAAAAAAATCTGATTGGATGTTTTACTATCAGCATGATGACAAACATGTCTTGACCAAACACTCTTTCGGCCTCATAGAATGATAGAGTCTACAGTGCTATGGTCTGTGTCAGGTGATGTTCACTGTACATGTGTGAATGTGTGTGTATGGGTTTGTACGAGTGAAAATAAGTGTGTGTGTATGTATGTTGTGAAACAGAAATAAAATTATATAGTTATATATAGAAAATTAGCACATCAAATATTCACAAAATGGATGCAATTCTGAGCAATCTGTTAAATTGGTTGAGTAAATCGGGCAATTTAAAAGGTGAGTTTTAATGTTTTGCTCTAATTAAGAAAGTAATATATAATAGTGTAAAAAAGTGTAAAATATTGAAAAGCATAAAGAAGAAAGGAAAAGTCATACAGAAGCCATCATCCCAATTCGACCACTATAATATTTGACCAACATGTATGTAGTAGTGCATTTCTTTTTATCTTCATATATGTTTGCACATCTTCGCATAGTTGGGAGCATATGATACATGCAAGGCTACATTCTGCTTTTTCATTACCCTTTTAAGCAATTTCTTATACCATTAAGAACCTCACAAAACATTTTTTTAATGCTTGTATGTTATATCCAATTATATATGTAAACAGCAGTTTACTTAACCACTCAGGATATTTTTTTCTGCTACTTTATTGTTTTAAATGCTACTGTCGTTAATAACTTCCTTCCTTTATTTATTTATTCCTTCAACAAATTTTTATCACATGCCTTTTACGTGTTCGGCACCGTGTGCCAGGCACTGTGATGGGCTTTGGAGGTACCAGAGTGAATAAATGCTGGAGGTAGCCTATGAAAACCAACAATTACAATATGGACTAGAGGACTAGATTAGATTTCTATATTTAAAGTAGATTTCTGTATTTAAGAGTTAGCAAAATAATCCTCATTTATCTGGGTTTCTAGGAAGGCTTTCCTGCAAAGTGAAATGTTATTTCTAATTTTTCAGGTTCTGAAAATTCATATTTTAGGGATGTATTCCTCAGATCTAATTTTGTCTTTTACCCTAGTAATTTCATACCTCAATGTGAAGCAATTTGCTATAACTTTTATGCTTTTGCACATTCAGTTAATTCTCATAGAACACTTTCCCCCTACACTTACCTTTCACAACTACTGGGTCAAGACCTGGTTCCAGCGTCTTTTCCAATTGAAAATCTTCCCTGAATCTTCTAAGTGAACTTTGTAACTTTCTTCTATGTCATGTTTATACATAGTATCTAACTCTAATTATTGTACTCATTACACTGGACTGCTCTTATTTTGTATCTTTCTCCCCATTAAGCTATGAGTTAGTAAGTGTATACTTTATGGCTTATGTGTTTTAATAATTCTAGCATCTGGCACTTACAGTGAAGAGTCTTACAGATTCTTCACTGAGTGAATATATGATTAAAAGAATCTGTATTGTCAGGGAAGGGGAACACTTTAAGCACATAGGGAGTATTCAGAGGAAGAGAGGTGAAGGAGAAAGATACTGCTGTGCATACTGAGGTGAATTTCACTTACTTCAAAATTTCATCTGGTGCTGAGCCTTTGTGTCAGTTACCACCTGGGCTGAGCTCTGTGTACCTAAAGTCAGGCCCTTGGTTTATATCCAGCGCTGCTACTTGCAAAACCGTTAGGAGATTCTGACTCTTAGAGTCTGCTGAAAACCTTTTCTTAAGAGCTTTTCTGCTTGTTGCAACCACCCATTATGATCTGTCTTTCGTGGTAATTTCCCAGAAATCTCCACTAAATTGTTTGTACAATTAAGCCTTAAAGAATTTCTTCTTTGGTGGCCAAAGAGGTGACTTCAAAGTATTGAGGAGCTAAAAGAAATGATGTTACATATAAGGGGAAAAAATCTCATTTTAAACATGTAGACTTCTGAATGGAAGAGGTAATTTACAGCAGTTCTTTAAGTAATGTTGGTCAATGTCAACAACTCAGCTGTGACATTGGGACTTGCAAGGTAAAAGTTTTAAGTTGATTTAAAAATAGGCATTTGTAAACGTATAAAAATAAATCTGATTTAAAAGAGTGTTCTTTCTGCAGGAATACTTTATCTGTAATTAAAAATCTGCCTGGGAAAGAGAGAAGCAATTTTCAATCTGTTTAAGTACATTTCATAAGGCATCCTGGAGAACTAGAAAACAGTTCAAGGTCAGTGTTAGGGTTGTTTTTCCCTCTAAAACGAGATACTGCCAAACTGTGGACTACTTCACAGTACTGTGTGAAATAAAGACGCTGGACGGCACACATACTCTGTCTTCCTCACTTACCTGCTCTGTTTATTCACAGATGCATTGCTTGAGCCCTTTACCTATTTCTTGTCTATTTATTGCACAAATGTGTAATACCGAGGAATTTTATTACATTTAATTTGACTTTTTAATTTTTAACGTGGACAACTTCTTTGCTCCTAAGAGATTTATGTAAGTAAATTGTCCTCCCCAGCAAAATATAAAGTTCTCTTAGAAGTTTGGGATCATGGTATACACTTCTGCCCAGTGTACTGGTAAGTACAGATTCCAGTGGAACTGAGTTAGTTTGTAATAGATAACCAAAACTAGAGTGTTGAAGAGGGAGATGCAGCAGCGGGGTTGATTTCTGTTATAAGGGTAAAATGAAATAATTGGAAATCCTCTTTCAATTTTTGACAAATTAGCGGGCATTTCCGGCTTCTTCCCCTGGGTATAATTTTATAGATTATAATTAGGATTCAGTTCTGTGACAGAAGTGACGATATAGTTGATTCCGAGAAGCTAAAATTAAAAGACTAAGAATTCTTAGAAAGATATAAGCTGGTTGGTCTTCATACATTGAAAGAAAGAACAATCTAAAAATAAAAAGAGCTGTGTATAAAGTCAACAAAAGTTTGGGAGGAAATGTTCACCTGTAGCTCCTGCTTTTCCTCCACTGCCCTGTATGGATTATTGCCAACAGGAAGGAGAAAAAATGCTATAGCACCATCCCCTCACCAACAACAGGTGGTGGGGAAGAAAGCAGAACGGTACTTTTGCCTGGCTCGGGGGAAGGGTGGCTAACAGTTTCTCAGACATTTTGGCTGACTCCTGAGAATTCTCTCCTTCTGCAAAACCCCACTAGAGCTTCAGAGAAGGAAACCAGGGTCCTCAAAGGGTAGAGCTGCTTTTCATGGAGAGGCGTACACAGAGAGTGGTTTAGGCCAGACTGTGATGTTAGAAAACTCAAACTTGAGGTACAACCCTCAACCCTATATCACATAAATGGGAATTCATGGACTAGGAATTTCAAATACTTATAAGCAAAGTTTTATAAGGTCAAATAAATATTCTCAAGGATATATAGGAGAATATTGGAAGAGATAAGCAGAATAATAAACTGTACAGGAAAAAAAGAGAATTCACTAGGTGGATTAAAGTATAGAATGAATATAACTGGGTAACAAATTAGGCGAATTCAAAGATGAAGCTAAGGAATTCAGAAAAGTTATCAGGAAGGGTTAAAGAAAGAGAAGAGTAAAATACAAGTTTAGAGACATGGAGGATGGAAGTGCAAATGTTAACTTCCACATTAAAGCTTTCCCAGAAAAATGGAAGGAAGTATTTGAAGAAATAATGACATAGAATTTCTAAGAATTAAAGAAAGATAAGCATCAAAAAGTTTCACAGTGCCAAACCTTATAGACAATTGCAGAACAATGCATTAGACTGAATTTAAAATAAAAAAAAAACTTTTCTTAAAGCTCCCTAATAGAAAAAACAGGCTATTCAAAAAGGAAAACAGAAACAACAAATAATAGATCAACAACATACTTCTCAATGTTAATCTTATATTCAAAATAACTATAGCATTGTATTTTGCATACTAACAGAATAACATTGTTAAAGAGTTGGAATAAAAGAAATTTAAAGAGAGAATACTATACTCAACAAACATTAATTTAAATATAAAATAATTATATATTCTTAGTCAAACAGGGACTTGGAAATTTCATCAGGCAAATGGCTCTTGTGAAAACACTTTTGGAAGTACACCAATAAGTTATCAAAAAAAAAGAAGAAGAAGAACCTAAAGAGATCTAAAAATATATATATATATATATATATATATGTGTATGTATGGGCTGTAGAAGTAAGGAAATAACTTACTGTTAAAAAATTTTCTTGTTGCTAAAACAAACCAAAATTCCACAAAAGATTCACAAATCTCAGAGTTAAAATATAGAAAAAACAAATGTGCTGGTGGGGGTGAGGAGAGTGAAAGACAAGAGAGTTCAGGTGATATGGATATTGATAAGTGTAAGAAATGTGTAGAAAGCAAAAAACTAATGCAGATATACATTATTTTATTGGTACCCCCAAAAAGGAAATAAAACACAACATGAGCTTTCATGTAAGAAGAAACTTGATATGTCCAATGGAACGTATGAAAGGAGAATTAAGGTAATTATAGAAAATACATAATAGAAGAAAACCAATCAAATGAGAAGGTAGAAGTAAGTGCTAACAACAACTGTAATGTGATAGGCAGTGAGACAGACATGAGCAGAGCGAGGGCAAAGACCAGGTACAAAAGGTATGCAGGGCGGAAAGCCGAGGGTGCCTAGCACTGGGAAAAAGTAGGAAAACAAGGATTTCACCCTCAGGGTGACCTTTCCTCCCCTAGCATATTGCTGGTCATGCAGTTTAGAACCCCTGATCTTTCACATTGCTGGTCATGCAGCTTTGACCCTCCCCTGACCTTTCCTCCCCTGGCATATTGCTAGTCATGAGGGCTTGACCCCCTTGGGGAAGGAAAAGGGGCTGGCTAAAGGGTGGCCTCAAGGGACTCTCATTTGGGCCCTTGTGCAACCACTCCTTTAAGCATGAATCCACAGAGATAACATAGAGGCCTTAGTTGTGTTTACCCTCCAAGCCCAGAAAAGCAGCAAAACTGGACGGCTGACAACGCCACTGACCTCAGGACCAGCTGCATTGACTAATGATCCCCTGCCTTGGCACCAAGCAATCAGTGGAGACCATGAACCTGAAAGGACACACCTGGGAAGCTAATGAATATTCTATGGGGATCCTCCCCTGGTAACTCGCCTAATATCCCTACCCTTAAAAATCCTTAGGGTGGAGGACCCAGCCCACTCTCCCTCCAGGAAGCATGCCAGTGCCCTTCCTCTTTCCAGTCCCAGGTGTGTTATCATTACCTTCCTCTCTTCTAAGCTCCAAGGCCCTTCTTTTGCCTCTATAACTTATTTTCTGGGCCCATTTCTTCTACAGCTCATTTCTTCTACCTCTGTGACTTTCTAAATAAACTTTCTCTTGTTTGAGTCTTGGCTCTGAATTCTTTCTTAGCCAGACCTCAAGTACTGAGGTTGCTGAACCAAGGTCCATTCTGACCCCAACAGGCTAATACCTGGCGCTGTTCTCACCTCTGCCAACATTCTTACTAAAATCTGGCAAATTTCAACTATGCTTCTACTTTGGAAACTATACTTTTTCTGTAGAGATCCTTTGTCCACATATACAGAAATTTAGAAGTTTTTAAGAAGTTAGCCCCTCTTTGCACAGCCCTTGCTTGATCAATGAGAGTTTAGCTTCCTTTCTGTGCATAAATGTGAAGTGTACGTTACTCCAGACTTTCCCTGCAAGATCAGGCTGAAGCTATGTTCTGCAGGTTTTTATCTGAGATCACCCTTTGCTTGGCCTTTTTCTCTTCCCTCTTTTCTTAATAGGAAAGACTGACAATAAAAAGTTAGTGGGAGCGTGCAGAAATCAAAACCCTCATAGATTACTGGTGGGACTGTTAATTGGTGCAACTACATTGGATAACAGCTTGGTAGTTCCTCAGAATGTTAAATATAGAGTTAACATATGACATTAAAAATCTCTCTTAAGTATTTACTGGAAAGAAATAAAAATATATGTCTACACCAAAACTTGTATACAGTTGTTCATAACAGCATTATTCATAATAGCCAAAATGTGGAAACAACCCAAATTCCAACAAGTGATGAATAAATAAACAAAAATGTGGCATATTTACATGTCTATAGAGTGGACAATTATTATGCAATAAAAAGGAATGGAGTACTGATGTGTGCTATGATATGAGTGGATCTCAAAACTATGCTAAGTACAGGAAGCCAATCACAAAAGATCACATAACATATAATTTCATTTATACCAAATGTTTAGACTAGGCATTCTGTAAAGACAGACGGTAGATTAGTGGTTGTCTAGGGCTGGGGGTTGAGGAGGTTAGGTGAGGGAAACTTGGAAGTAAATGCTAATAGTTACAGGTTTTTTTGAAATAATGAAAATGTCCTAAAATTGGATCATAATGATGGTTGTGCAATTCAGTAAATATACTAAATGCCACTGAATTTTAAATGAGTGAATATTATAGTATGTAAATTATATATCATTAAGCTGTTTAAAAGGATGCACCCTGCTAATGAATAGCACAGAAAATGCACTACTTAGCTCAAGTACAAAGGCTTTTATTATTCTGGAATTTTTCCAAACGCCGCTCTCTGTTTGGGCCATACAGTGAGGGACTTCAGGGCTGCTGTTTAGGAACACTGGCTGAACTGCGGGCCTGGGTTGTTGGATTGTTCTATGACTATCTCCCTTCTGAGAGAGCAAAACAAAACAAAAGAACCAAATAGATTTGAAGGATAAGAGCTTCATATTGTCTATCATTATGTATGTCTTTATAGCTTGATGACTTAATAGTCATTATCAATTGGACTTTCTGTTGCACTTAAATTTTATTATTTTTTGAGTAACAAATTATTTTATCGTAATTCAAAAATAACAATTGACACAAAACTATGAGAAATTGATAATAAACAAACATATGAGTGGATACACAAAATAATTGAACTCTGACTTTTTTGTGTGTGTATTGTCAAACTATTGTTAAATTGTCAAGCATGATATTATTTAAGACCAAAGTAAATCTTTCAAATTATTCTTCCCTAAGTAAAGACATCATGGATCTTTCTATACTTATTACAATACCAAATATTGGTTGGCCAAAAAGTTCATTGTGTGTGTTTTTTTTCTCTGTAAAATGGCTCTAGTAGCACTTAGTTGTCTTTAACTTCATTCACTACAACTTTGTTAGGTTGTATTGTGACAGCTGTCATATCAGTATGCATTAAAAATCTTATTAAAATTGGTGAATTTTTGTAGCCATTTTAATACTGAAGATGAAAGAAAATATGCAACATTTTTGGCACATTACACTTTATTACTTCAGGAAAGGTAAAAACGCAACCGAAGTGCAAAGAAAAAAAAAAGATTTGTGCAGTGTATGGAGAAGGTACTGTGACTGATCAAAAGCGTCAAAATGGTTTGCGAAGTTTTGTGCTGGAGATTTCTCTCTGGCAATGCTCCAAGGTTGGGTAGAGAAGTTGAAATTGATAGCGATCAAATTGAGACATTAATTGAGAACAATCAGCCTTATACAATGCAAGAGAATGCTGACATACTCAAAATATCCAAATCGATAAAGTTACTGGTGAAAATGAAAAATGTGTTTTTATTTTATGGAAAAAACTAAATGGACTTTTTGGTCAACCCAATACTTTCATAGTTTTTCTAATTTTATCTGTTATTGTTCCGCAGTTTTGCTTTCAGAGTCATTTATGGGTTCTTGGCTGAGTGGTTTTTCGGAGTTGGTTTTAGGAATTAGATCTGAAACGTCCACATCCGGTATAACTACATTTTTTTTTCCTCTTGAATTAGATCAGAATGAGTGCTAGCTTTATGTTCTGAAACCAAAACTGATTAATATGGCTGAACATTTATCAAATCTCCAAGTGCAACAAGTTTCTCCTCGATTAGATAACTTGTCATTCTGGCCACTATTTGTTCATTTATTTCAATATCTTTGAGATCTGTGAGAACCCCCCAGGTTCCATTCTCGAATTTCACAGACATGGAGAAGGCATCCCTTTAGGAATACCAAACTGGCTTTTACTCGGTACACTTCAGAACAAGATGTCCCCAGGCACTGAGCCCTGGTGCCAGTATTTCCACGTAGTGGCTAATATTGTGTGCAGCTAAGATACCTCCAAATTGTTTCCTTTTGGCAGTCAAGTCTTCAAGAGTTACCACATACTCTCTGTTTACCCACTCACTATCAAAAACCAAGCTTAAAACAGGGCATGAAAAGTGAGTAGGTCCCCAAATAGCACCCTCATATCTGTAAGCTTTTGTCTTTCTCAGATCAACGTAGCAACTTCCACTGATATTACCCCAAATTGTCATATCTCTGATGCATGATGGGGGTGTTTTCAGTTTTCTGGCCAGTGCAGTTTGGCTTGCCCTTCCACCCCCAGCACCACAGCAATAACCTTGTGTGCACGGTTGGGACATATCTCACGAACAGTACTGCTCTTAGGTTTACAAAGGTTTTTTTCTCTTACAGAGTCATGAGCATTTTTCTCAATCAGGCACCCTACTCTGGATGCTCTCCTCTAATGTGTACACATCTCTGTGGGTGCATGCAGTCGACCAGGGTGATGGCCTCATGGGCCTCGGGGGGTGGGGGCTCCTCCACTCTGGTGCAGATGGCAACACTGGCCGGAAGAGCGACACCAGGTCCTGGTCTCTGTCACAAGGATTTGGAGAATTTCTTCTGCTTGCTTACTGTCAAATAGAGTTATGCTAATTTCAGTGTGCATTCCAAACACTTCGCCCCTGGTCAAGAAGGAAAGGAGTTTGCAGCCAGCAGTGATCCACACCTGTAAGGGGTCGATGAGGTGTTTCAGGGCTTCTTTCTCCACCTCTGTTTTTATATGTGACCCCATGTTCTCTTGAACAATTGTCTTCATCAGCTCAGTGGTCATGCTAGAGATGACACCATAGAATAAAGTTGGGCATGTTCCAGGACCTCAATATATCCTCCCAAAAGCAAACCCCTTTCCTCCAGGATCCAACTGCTCTCTCCAGATGATGAGGGAATTTTTGTGGCTCCATTTCTTCTTTTCACACAAATCTTTCAGCCACTCTTGCAAGCATGAATTTGACCATGGTGAAGCTCTGTACTTAAATTTTATCTCTACTCTGAGATCATGGATAAAAAAATTGATGATATTTTCCAATTTAATTTTTTAATCAATGTGGTAGGTTCTGTTTATTTTTTATTTTATTTTCCAGTTACAGCTGACATTCAGTATTATTTTATATTGCTTTCAAGTATCAGTATATTGGTTAGACAATTATATAATTTACACAGTGGTTCCCTGATAATTCTAGTACCTACCTGGAAACATGCATAATTATTACAATATTATTGACTGTGTTTCCTGTGCTGTACTTGACATCTCTGTGACTATTTTATAACTACCAATTTGTACTTCTTAATCTCTTCACCATTTTCAACCAGCCCCTGGAACCCTGCTTCCATCTGACAACTCTCACTTTGTTCTCTGTATCTGTGAGTCTGTTTCTGCTTTGTTATTTAGATTTCAAATATAATGAAATCATATGGTATTTGTCTTTCTCTCTCTGACTTATTTTACTTAGCATAATACCCTGTAGGTCCGTCCATGTTGTCACAAATGGTAAGATATTTTTTGTGTGTGACTGAGTAACATTCCCTTGGTATGTATGTGTGTGTGTGTGTGTGTGTGTGTATGTGTATGTATGTATGTATTTATGTATGTGTGTTTGTGTGTGTGCATGTGTGTATATATATATATATATACTAACAATTTCTTTTGTTTTCAAAAATATTTGCTTCATTTTTTTTCTTTTCTTCATTTTTTAAAATTGTTGTTCAAGTACAGTTGTCACCATTTTCCCGCCACCACTTTCCCCTCTCCCACCCTCAATCCTTCCCCCCTTTGGCTTTGTCCATGGGTCCTTTATACATGTTCCTTGATGACCCTTCCCCTTCTTTCCTCAGTTATCCCCCCTCCGCCCCGCTCTGGTTACTATCAGTTTGTTCTTCATTTCAGTGTTGCTGGTTATATTTTGCTTCCTTGTTTGTTTTGTTGATTAGGTTCCACTTATAGGTGAGATCATATGGTGTTTGTCTTTCACCACTTGGTTTATTTCACTTAGCATAACACTCTCCAGTTATCTACTTTGTATATCTATGGGCACTTTGGTGGCTTCCATATCTTGACTATTGTACATAATGCTAATGTGAATGCAGGGGTAGATATAGCTTTTCAAATTAGTATCATTGTATTAATTGGATATATACCCAGAATTGGAAATGATGGGTCACCCCGTAGTTCTATTTTTAATTTTTTGATGACTCTTCATACTGTTTTCCATAGTGGCTACATCAACCTGCAATCCCACCAACAGCACGCAATTCCACCAACACTTGTTGTTTATTGATTTGCTGATGAAAGCTATTCTGACATGTGAGGCGATATCTCATTGGGGTTTTAATTTGCATTTCTCTGATGATTAGTGATGTTGAGCATCTTTTCATGCGTCTATTGGTCATCCGTATGTCCTCTTTGGAGAACTGTCATTCAGGTCCTCTGCCCATTTTTTAATTGGATTGTTTACCAACTTGACTCTTAGAGTAAACTGGCCTGAAACTATTTAAGTTTTATGTCTGAGGTCAGTGTACTGGTCAATCTGTTTTGGTGTGTTTATTGCTAGACAATAGAAAACAGGTGATAAGGTTGTGTCAATCTCATTCATGCTACTATGATTTACTTTAATGGCTAAATTAATATTCTTTGACAAGGCACTAAATTCATGCTTTTAATTATAAACTAAGAAGATATGGTTATATTGGATAGACTTTTAATTTATCTTTACAATGCATGCATTTCCAAATGCAAATAATTTCTAAAATTATTTTGAACAACTAGGATTTAGAATTGCTTGCACCATAAATTCCAAGATACTCCAATTCTTAAAACTGGACAACTATCTTAGTTGTTATGGACTGAGTGTATACCTCCAAGATTTGTATCTTGACCCCCAAAATGATGGTAATTAGAGATGGGGCTTTGAGAAAGAAATGAGGATGGAACCCTGGTGAATTAAAAAAGTACCCTTATCTGAAAGATCCCAGAGAGCTTTTTAGGGCTCTCAGCCATGTGAAGATACAAGGAGAAGACAGTGGTCTGCAACCCAGGAAAGGGGTCACACCAGCACCTGACCATACTGTCACCCTGGCCTTAGCCCCCTAGTCTCCAGAACCATGAGAAAGAAATTTCTATTACTTATAAGCCACCCAGCCTATGGCGCATAGATAGCCTGTTACAATAACTTGAGCTAATTAGAACATCAGTCAATTCCCCTGTACGAAAGAAAATAATTTGTTGTTTGTGCAAATATACACTAAAACTCATCTACTTAAGTTCAAATAACATAAAACTCCTTCATTTTTTTTAAATAGAAATTGTATTAATTGTTTACTTAGTGCAAACAATTGTTAAAAGAAGCTTTTTTTCCAAATACATTTGATTATCTCAGAAAATGTTCATTATAACATATTCAGGAAATAAAGACTTCAAAAGCAATGTTTAGAGCACTGATAAGGTTTAGAGTCAAACAGGACTGTCTCCACAGTGAGCTGAAATTTCAAAGTGGCACATGTCAGGGATAATAGAGCACATAGCAAATTATAACCTAGGTCATGAGTTGTTTATACATCTCTGGTCTGGAACTGGCCATACCCCAGAGCAAATGCAAGTACTTTCTTAGAAGAAAGTACTATGATTGTAGTTCTCAAAACACTTCCCAAATAATTTTTCAAATACTATGTCTAGCATGTAGCAAAAAATATCCAGACATAAAGGGAAATACATCCTGTAAGGAAAAGTCAGTGAAAAAACAAAAAGAAAAACAAAAAGATCTTATAATAGAGGATGCCAGTGAATTACGAGAACAACATTAAAGCTCATTACCCACTTGGCTAGAATGAAAATGAAGAGTGGGTAGAGTTGTTATGGATTCAGGAATATATTTAGAGGTAGGATAGAAGAAATACTATTAATTTTTTTTTACATATAACTTCAAAAAACTAGAAAGATATTTTTTATTTTTTATTTATCTAAAAAGAAGGACTGATAATTTGGCCTAAGTAAAAGAGGGATACAAAATTTTCTACCTTTTCCCCTTGATCAGTTCTCTTGTCCTGAAGGGAAGGTTATAGTCCTCCCTTGGGTTTTATCATTGTGAATGAGTGAATTGATGAGGCAAATGTTGTTTTAACTGAAGTAAAATTGAGTTTACATGGGATATTAGTTGCAACCAGTATATACATGAAAAAGTTTTTATTAATTTTCTTTGAGGGTTAGTTAAGATTTAAGCAAAGGGAGAGTCACAGATAAGTTCAAATACCATGAGGTGATGAAGGTAACAGACAATGATTCCTGTCAAAAAGTTCAAGAGCTCCTCATACATGTTATAGAGACCGTGAAAATGATTAACAGTGCTTTTATAGGTGAAAGTGTTTCCTCTCATTTAGTGGCTTCTACCATTATTGTTACCAAGGATTACTTTTATTATTAATACCCATGTTTTTGGTTATTTAAAATATTATATCCTTCAAATTATATTTAATAACTAACTCAATTCACTATCCATAGCCAAGAATATATATAACTGGACATCACATCAGTGAAAAATAACCACTAGTCTATAGGTTTGACATGAGTGAAGATGAAAGCTAACATTCTGTTTTTTCCTTTATTAATTTACTTTTTGTATTCATTCTCCTACTCATTCCCTAATTCATTAATTATTGAGTGCTTTTCATGTATCAAAACTGAATCTTTATTGTGGTAAATACAACGTTCCTAAAAACTTTCTGACATATTAAAAATAGTTCAAGATCTACCTACTACAAACTCTGTAGACTGAAATATTTGGAAGGCCTAATTTTTTTATACGGAAAAATTGATGTGTGTCGAGGTTAAATGATTTGCCCCAGTTTGTATAAACAATTCATGGTTGCAATACCTCTAGGTACAATATTAATTATAAATATGTTAATAATACTTAAGAAATTAAAGGTGACATTTTTGTTTCTCTTTTACGATCTGTCATTACATTTGGTTAAATAATTGTTGCAGAGTAATTTGTACCATATCTTTTAGGTGAAACAATCAACAACAGCTTTTCTCTTTAACCTCTAATCAGAGAAACATATTTCTGGGTCTCAGTAAATTCTAGTTGCTTGTAAATGGCCTTTGACTAATTACTACAGTTGGAAATTATGGTCAGGTAAGTTTGTCATCAAGCATGTAGACAATAGCCCAAGATACTTTGACAAAATGCTGGAGCAGCTAACCTGTGGCAATAGATCAAGACAATTGCTGCATAGATAGTGCTGAACAAGGGGGTAAAAAGGAAGTGACAAAACGGTATTTGTTTAAATCACCTGTTCAATAACCAATCTGGATTCAATCTTCTTAAAGTTTACAATCAGATGAAATCAGGGCTATTCCATCTCTCTATAGGTAGATAACTTCTTAAACATTCAGACTTGATTTTTTTTTTGGTATATTTTATTGATTATGCTATTATGGTTATCCTGATTTTTTCTCTCCTTTATCCTCTCCACCCTGCACCCCATCCTGTCATCCCTCCACCTCTTAGTTTATGTCTATGGGCTGTACATAGTAGCTCTTGGGCTTCTCTATTTCATATACTATTCTTAGCCTCCCCCATCTATTCTTTTTTTTTTTTGTCACCATTTTCCCTGCACCACTTTCCCCAGCCCCACCCATCCCCACCTCCCACTCTCAAACCTTCCCCCATTTGGCTTTGTTGATGGGTCTTTTATGCATGTTCCTTGATAACCGTCCCCCATTTTTTCCCCTATTACCCCCCTCCCTCCTCCCCTCTGGTTACTACCATATGATCTCACCTATAAGTGGAACCTAATCAACAAAACAAACAAGCAAGCAAAATATAACCAGCAACATTGAAATAAGAAGCAGACTCTACACTTTTAATAGAAGCTGACTGAATCTTCATTACTTATTTATTCCAGGATGCACTTACAAATATGAACTATCATTATTTGGGTTTGTTGTACCATTAGCTTTAAATTTTTATACACTACTGAACAGGTGACAAATGGGAAGTTAAGGAGTTTTATTGTTATAAGAAAAGTTTATAAGTAGGAAATACCATTGGTAAAACAGAAAAACTAAAGAATAAAATTTATTAAATTCTTTTGATAAAAATATATTTCTCAGCTTTCAAAATATTAAAGTTATATTAATGACTGAAATGTATTTTAAAAATCCTAAACCAGAAAATTTGTTTCATTTTTGTTTTTGCAAAATGGCCAACTTACTTTTATTTTGACATGTTCCCATTTGCAGAAATACATTCCACATGCCTCAAAAAGAAATTTATAATCATCCATGGTTTTCTAATTGAGTATGTATGGGTACTAGAAGTTTTTTTTTTAATAAGAAATATTATTTTAATGAACACATTAGAGATCACAACAACCAATCCTTTGGGAAAAGCTTTGGAAAAATTGTTACTTTAGATTTAGTTTTGACCACCAAGAAAACTGGTCAGTGATGTGGCAGTAAAAAGTAAAACAAACAAACAAAAATCTTGGGGAAAAATAAAAGAATTGGAATAATACTAAAATTAACAAAAAGACCTTACAGTTTTAGTTCATTTAATAATTTTTAATATTGATTAAGCACCTCTTTGGTGACAAGCACTAAGAAAATCTCTGCAGAAAAAAATTAGGTCCTTGCTATCTTCTTATAGTTACATGGGGACTGCAGAGATGATAACAGGCAATTACAACATAGTGTGCTAAATTCCAAAGAAGGCTGTTAGGAGGTATCATAGGACATAGCAGAGGTACCTAATTTTGGTTTGGAGGATCAATGAAGGCTTCTCAAGGAGATTATCTTTAAGACCTGATGGATGAATAAATGTTAAATAATGAAAAGGCTGAGAACCAGAAGAGTGTTCCCAGTGGAGAGGACTTATATGAAGGCTAGAAATCATAATTGTGAATATATAATAGATCTTCCCACAGCTTAGAAAATATAGTGAGATGCGAGCAAATACAGTCAGGAGGCAAAATCATTCCACTCCGATTTTGCATCTGTCTTTGCCACTATGAAAAAGTTATTATCAAAATAGAATGGATAGAAAACACCATTAGGAGTGAATTGAAATCCCAGAATATATAAAAAGAAGAGATTATAAAAAGCCACCCAGACATTTTAAATGAATTCTAGTTAGCAACCATAGACAAATTACATTCCAACGTGTTGAAAAGGACTTACAGATGTAATCACAGAATGACTGGCAGTAATCTATAGAAATCACAGAGAAAGGGACTGGTGCCAGGAGATGTGATCTGAGCAAATATCACCCCACTTCTCTCACATGGTAGAAAGGCAGATACCAGGGAGTATTAAATCAGCAATGTTAATCTTTAGTAGCATTCTAGAATGGATTACTCTAACAAGGAACTGAGAGTATTTAGAAAATAATGGAACTACCTGTAGGACCAGTCTGAGATCAATAAAAATACTCCTGCCAAATTAGCCTGACTTCATATACAGAGAGGGAGATAGAGTGAGTAGCCTGAGAGATTTCAGGAGGTTGGGAGGTTGCAATATTGGTATATAGGCAAGGATTTTGATGGAACCCCTCAGAATGTCCATGTGCACTAGTGTCGATATATGCTTGGATGATAGTAGGGGCAGGAGGATGTGTAGGTGGTTGTATAACTGTGTGTAACTAGTAATTTGGTGTTAGCTTTTTAGGGAGGTTTCTCGTGGTGTGTCCCATGGCTTTGTCTTGGCCTTGTCTAGCTCATGTTTGAAAATCTAATCTGGATTAAGAGACATCAGTCTGGAAGAAGTAAACCAGCATACTGACTAATAGAACTTAAAAATGTCTTAGCAGATAGAACAATGCATAAAAATCAGGAATTTTAAAAAGTTGATGTTTAACAAAGAAAAAGCAAAATAAAAAACAAACTTTAGGTCTTTTTGTTAGCCACAAACTACAAGATGCACCAGCTTAAAAAAAAAAAGTGAATTCAAACTAAAACTACATTAATAGAATAACAGTTTCCAAAATGAGGAAAGGGCAATAAGGCTGAATCCTAGTATTTCATTGAACTTGGTCTCTAGTCAGACCCTACCAGAGTATCACAATAGTTATAGGTGCATGGTGGACAGAAGACACAGTTATTTTCTCAGTGTCCATTCCACCCGCCCTGTTGATATCAGCAATAAAGTTTGAGTGGACTGGACCTCACCACAGTTTCAAGGATAGGCGATGCCAAGACCAATCAGGAAAATGCCCCCTTCCTTTGCACTGTTATTGGTTCAGTTAATCGAAGCCTGAGCTTATCAATATGTGGCATTCCCCTGGTTTTAGGGATTGGTTCGGGGTGGCCAATTGAGGTAAATCTCAGTGTTTTCTTTTTCTCAATAGTTAATGGGAAGCAACCTGCCTCTCCTACTGAATGAGGCTTCATGCAGCACTAATTGCTGCTGGCAGGCGTCCAAGAACTGTGAAGGAAGTCAGTCTGGGAGAAAGTTAGCACAGAAATGAAGTCAGAGAACAGCAAACTGAAGGAGAATGGACTCAGGACTCAGACCGACTATGCTGAAATTGACCTGAGGCTGGGATTTTTACTTATTCATTAAGCCAAGTTGAGGGTTTTTTGTTTGTCTGTTTGTTTTTGTTTTTTAAAATCACCTATAACTGAAAGCGTTCTAATAAATTCAAGGGCATGTTCTAAGGAGATTACTGTCAGAACAGAGGGAGGCCATGCTGTAAGAAGTTTGGAAGAACTCAGGAAGAGGGAAGCTCAAGGGTCATATATGTTTAGAAACATCTGCCTCATAGAAGAGAGAACGGATTGTTGTTACCGTCTGAGAACTCAGGGCCAGGACTGTTGCTACAGAGTCATGGGAAGGGAAATTTTGACTCAATTTAAGACACTGAGAATTACTCTTTCAAAGAACATTTCTAATTTTTAGAGGCATTCCATTGTAGAAAGAGCTGCTTGCCAATTACTGGAAGTGCTAAAGCAAAGAATAATGAACCATCTGTAAGTTCTATTTAGCCCCAGGATTTGATGGCATTTTGCCATTCCTGACTGTTTAAATGGCGATAAGGTACTTACTAGATTGAGAGAGCTTTATTCCTGCCTTGGCCTCGCTGTGTGACCTGATCTATATTTTCTCTGGTCTGTGTCCTAGCCTGAAGAGTGACTGGGTTAGAATAAATGGTTTCTAAAACTGTTTCTAAGCTCTCAACATTTTTGCCACCCAAAGAAAATTGCTGGGATTGTGGCAGCAGGACTTTGGGCCTGCTACCTCTTGAAATAACAGTAAAATCTAAAAATGGGAAACTAGAACATCAGCTTCCCATTAATCACATCGCACCGCAAAGTTAGAATGGGGGATTGCCTTGGGAAATACCACCTAGATCAAATTCTTAAAGGCATCATGAGCACATTTCAGAAATGGAACCTTCTATCAAATGAATTATTAAAAACTCGATCAGTTACCAAGCAGGTATTGAGCACCCACATCTCCAGGCCTGTGCTAGAAGCTATGACAGAGAAAAGCTTACTTGCCTGGCTCTGTCTAAGGTGGGAGGTGAGTCACACTCTCTCAGGGCAGTGCCTTCTCTGCCGTCCAGAGGCTGCATAGTATCTTCCTTAGCTTTTGCTCTTGTACTGAATCTGGGATATTGCTAAGATTCTTAATATGGAAAGAAAAAAAGATCAAAATGTATCATTGTAAGTTTTTATTAGATTATTTAAAGAGATCCTTTAAATAAAGGCTAAAATTCTATTCCATGCTACATACACACATATGCGATATTATACTGAAATCACATTAAACAATGGAGAGATTTTTATGCTAAATTATTTAAATGTATACATTTTAGAAAATATAAATCAGCAAAGAGAGGGTTCATAAACATCCTGGGTAGGTATCTAATAAATCCCTACTATGTATTTATTTTTGTGCTGGTGCAGTGGAATCTGTATAAAATGCAGTTCCTGACTCCTGGGAGGTAATACTCGGAAGGACCAAAATGGGTGAATAAGCTTTTCAATGATTTTTGTGTAAATGTGCCAATCTATGCGGTACATGCCATTGGTGTCAGAGGAGCATGGGGATGATGGAGAAACGCAGTCTGGGAGGCTAACATGGAGAGAGTGGGCCTTAGTTAGCCTTGAAGGATAAAGAACCTGCACTTTAAGGGCAGGGGAAGCGAAGAATGCTGCTTAGGTGATGAAAGAGACAGAGGTGTGAAGGCTCAGAAACAATAGATCTTCATGTGGCTATGAGGTTACTGACCTTATTAGACAGAAGTGGGGGAGTCATGAAAAGTGAGGATGTGACCAGTACCCTCCATAAAAGTAAAAGTAAAAGTGAAAAAGTAGTTAAGACTACACAAGATTTGAAATAGGGAGATTTAGTATGTTTTTGAGCAGGGAGTACCAAAAGCCATGCTCACGGAAGTGTATATTAGCAGTAAACTACAACATAGAGAATAAAGAGGACTGCTAGGAAGCTACTGTAATAATCTCTGTGTGAGAGATGATGTCAAGGCATGGGTAGTTACAAGATTAATGACAAGATTAAAACCTGTGTTTAAGGAAAAGAAGTTTGATAAACTGATTGCACATAATTAATTCATGCCAGATCTCTGAGTTTGGAAAACAGTCATTTTTCACTTAGTATACATTATTTCAAGCCATCATCTGAGCTTTTATGTATCTGTCACATCTCCCCAAATACACTGCATGCTCCTTGTAAACATCCTAGAGACACTACGTCCTGCCTTGCTAGGGCTTCGGTCAACTGAGGAGATGAGAGGTGGAAAGGGAAAAGGAAAAATTTGATACCAGCGTTTCAAACCTAAGTAACCAGGGTGTTTCATCTGTCTCTCTAATAATTTCGCAAGGATAGGGTGAATGATTTTTCAAGCAAGTGTTATATTTGAATACCAAACTATAAAGCTGATGTTAATATTACTGTACACATCCATAAACCCGTATTCTGGAAGAACTTGACTAATTCTTTCTTTTGTAAGAATGGGATGGAAACTTGAAAGAAATTATTTTCTTATACCAAACTATGCATAAGGTGAGTGTATAAATATTTGCTCAAGGTCCCTTTATTTTTTAAATGTTGTTTTCATTTTTCTTTAATCTTGGGCGACATATGCAAAGAACTCAATCTTTCCTCTCTGGTTTGTATTGTCATCAGACACATTGGACACCAGGGTGTAGTTTGCTCAATATTATATGTTGTATGTTATAGATGTGGTTTGGATGATGTACAGGATTAATAATTAAAAAGCTCCATGTGCTGAGAAATGCAGAATTCATTATGGGAATCCAATAAGAATGTGAAGATGCTACATCTATTACTTATTTCTGCAATTAATCGTATTGATAGGTGCACAATTACTTTGGGCAGAATAAACCTACTGAGATAGATCCCAAGAGGAAAACAGTACTAAGCTGAAATTAAAAAAAAAAAGCAAAAACCCCAAAATATTGGATATAGGTTCATTTGATTTTATTTTGTTTAAAATTTCAGAATATATAGTTGGATTTCTAAATGGTACTGAGAGTTCATTATATTGTGAAACAGGAAAGAAATGTAGTTAGAAGTGGGCTTAGTTTACCATCTCTTTTGAAAGGAGGAAGGCAGTGTATGTGTGCAGAGATACAGGTAGGTCGGAGGTTTGCAGGTGGTAGAATAAGGATGGTCTTTGTATGGACTCTTATTGCTCAGGGAACAAGAGGCAAAATTACCACCTATGCAAGATTAAGTAGATGATACTACAGGGGGGAGAGTAAATTAAATAGTTATTTTGAACTGGAAGAGAAAACTGATTAGTAAAATATAGAATTACTAGGCAGTGCAGATGTTTGCCTTTATAAATTTAAAGTAAAACTGACTGCATTTTTAAACTCAGCTGCACAGGCTCGTGGGTATAGGTGAAGAACCAGATTCAACCAGGATTACAATTGTGTCGGGCAGCAAAGATCTCAGAAGAAAGGGGCAAGGAATAGATGGTATGTGCAGTGGAGCACTTGTGATAATAATGCTTGGAATCCCAGCAAGTAAAGAGAAAGTAAGAATGTGGTGTGGTAGAAAAATTTTAGGAGTGGAGGTCTTAGACATTTGAAGTAGAAAGATGACATCGTGATCACATTGTGGGATGTTCTAAACTGAGATTTGGAAGATGGAGCAATTACTGATAAGACAGATCTAGTTGGCAGTCAAAGAGGCAGATGGTGGAGGGGTTGGCATCAAGAAACCATGTGGCCTTGATTTTGAAGGAATCTTCTCCATATCTGTTGAAGTCACCAAGACTGATGGTAGGGTTTATAATAGAGGGAAGAACTGGTGATCTAAGAGCTAAAATCTTTACTGAATGAGAGGCAGTGGCTGGAAAGACTAAAGATAATGAGACCAAATGGTGGGAGGCAATATGACCAAACATGAAGAGAATTGACTCTGGAGCCCATCTGCCAGGATTCTAATCCTATTTCTAATATTTTCTCATTGTTTGACTGTAGACAGTAACTTAACACCCTAGAACCACAAATGCATCTGTAAAATAAGGATAGGAATATGAGGTCTACCTAGAAACTATCCAGCCATGTAATATGAAAAATAGAGACTTTTATTGAAGAAAATACAAGATATAAGAAACACTGTACACAGGACAACGACCTCAGTCCCCTTCAAAGTAGGCACCCGGGGACCTCACACAATTCTCCCAATCGCTGTCACCTGCCCTATTGTATTTTCCTGAATCTCACTGATGGCCTGAAATCTCTTCCTTTTCAAAGGTGACTTTAATTTTAGGAAAAGCCAGAAGTTCCAAGGCAGCAAATCTGAGCTGCAGAGGAGCTAAGTAACCTGGATGATTTTATGTTTTACCAAAATACTCTGCACAAGATGTGATGCATGAGTGGGCATGTTATTGTAATGAAGCTTCCAGTCACTAGTTGCCCATATCTGTGGCCCTCTCAGTCATCTGAATAGTGTCCGTGGGGGAATGTTCAAGCTTAACGCACACCTTGATGCAGATTTGTTGCCCTACTTGCTTAGTCATTTTGAATGCAACAGCCCCACAGTACACATGCTTGCTCAATGGCATCTACCACACCCACTGACTAGCACAGTGAAGTCATCATTGCTCATGCATGCACATTCCTGTCCACTCTCCTTGGCTGCCAGGTTTTGTCAATGTCACGCAAACCATTCTTGTTATGCTAACAATGGCTGGAAGTTTTGGGACAAACCTTGTAGCTCATGGTGTTATTGTGAGGATTAAATCAGGTCAATGTCTGGCACAGAGTAATTATATACAGATTCTGTGAGTTTGTGGTATAAACTGATATGCAGGATTTTTATTGTGTGTGTATATGTGCGTTGGTGTGCCTGCAAGTAAGCATGTATTTTTTCAGGGACCATACAGGACTCAGCAATAACGGAAAGGACCAGGACAGACGTGAAGTATTGGAGAGAAAAGAGCTGCCGCTTGAGAAGACTTCAGGGGAAGCTGTCCTTGGGGAGGTTCAAGTTTCAGAGAGAGCACTAAGATAATGAGGATGCTAAGCGGAGGTTGAAGATGCAGGGATTAGTTGATAGCAATTGAGTTCCTTAAGGCACAAGCAAGGTTTCAGGGTGATGCAGAGATGAAGATTAGGCCAGATTGTAGGGGATCTGCAGAGCCATGTAAAGACAATCGTTCTCATCATGATGGGTGACTTGGGAGGTCTGGGCTGGTCCTGCTGAGTCAGGTGTACTGATAAATTGAGACATATTTCTTCTGGTGACTTTCTCACATTTTTTTCCCAGAAGATGGAGTGTGAAAGTCCTCCAGAAGACTTGGAGGGCTCGTCTGTGGCCAGTATGTAGGTAAGAGGAGTCATTGCCTAGCAGTGAAGCCAGAACATTTCCAACGAAGTGATGAAAAGTTAACTGATTAGTGCTGAAACTAAATCCTGACAGCTAATTCAGGTCCCAAGACTAGATGAAAATATCATTATAGGTATGTTAAAGCACCCACGTTTCTTCTTTGAGACAAATATCATAATAGTAATTATATAATTAATAGTTTGTTTGTTTAATGGCTATTTCACTTCACAGAATTAGGAGATGTGTGTCTCTTCTATTTACTGATAGAGCTTCAGAGCTTTGCACATAGTAGACACTGTACCTATAGCTAATCCATATCTGTGTATTTATATCTATACCTCTTCAGAGCTTTGCACATAGCAGGTACTACATTTATATCTAATCTATATTATAGATTAACCTATATCTATACCTATATCTATCTATCTGTCTATCATCTCTCTATCTATATCAGTATTTGTAGCATCTGTCTTTATGAGGGGGTTATATTAGGGATTGAGTTGCCAAAACAGACTTATTGGTGACGATTATATCCAATTCCAAAGTTTTATTCCCCTGAACCAGCTCCCCCATGTTTACTTTTCCATGGTGAATCAAGGTTGTTTTGGAAGAGCTACGCCCCGAGTAGTGGGGGTCTGGTCTAGAGCTGTCCTGAAGGCTTTACTATCAGAATCTTTCGAGACTTTCCTCAAGGGAAGACAATGGGGACTTGGCCTAGAGAATGAAACACTCTTTGAAATGTCTGAATTTGATTAGCAATGTGTGATGAAACTATCTATAATAAGAGCTCACTTGAACCCTGACCCATGTGGCTCAGCTGGTTGGGCATCGTCATGCAAAGAGAAAGGTCATTGGTTCAATTCTCAGTCAGAGCACATGCCCGGGTTGCGGGTTCGGTCCCCAGTCAGGGTGTGTATGAGAGAGGCAACTGATCCATGTTTCTCTCCCTCTCTTTCTCCCTCCCTTTCCCTCTCTCTAAAAATAAATAAATAAAATCTAAAAAAGAAAAAAGGGTTCATTTGAGGTATGATTCTCATAGCCTAAATCAATGGACAAAGAGATCTTATTTTTATGTTGCCTGAAATTGTTCAGTGATTATTTCACGTAAGCATATGCTTTGTTCCCCAACTAGGTCATAACTCCCTAGTGACAAGAAGGAATATCACTTAAACTGGAGACAGCTGAGCTTTGTTTGGCTAAAGCCACTGAATGGTTTCTTATTATACTATGTGAATTATGTTTGGGAAAGTCATAGCGGTGTCATGTAATTTGACACAAAAAAGTCTATCTTGTGGTCAGGGCTCTGTGGTTAAGGGGTGAGAAAACAAGGCTGCAGAGCCCTGCCACCCTTTTAATGGGGCCCTCTGGAATTATGGGACCACGTTTTCAGGGCATACGGGAGGAGAGCAGATATCAGACCATTTACTGCTGCCCTCCAATAGCAGAAGGTGCTGTCTAAAGTGGCCACAGTGTATATACTTTAATACTTATTTCTCTCAGGGACTGGGAATAGCATATTTTATCACTCTCGGAGAGCTGCTGTAGCATTACACTTGTGTACGTGTAATCAAGCACACTCGATTGAAGCCAACAAGATTCTAGAGTTGGGAAAGCTTTCTGGAGACTATGTTAAAATGAGGCAGCTTCTAGTTCATTCCCCGTGCTTTGTTCACTACCTCTAACTTAATTTACACCCAATGTAATCGGTCTCTATTCAAACTGAAGAAAAGGCAAAGGACGAGGCCAGGGCAGGGATTTCGTGGAAAGGCAACAGCACTCCGCAAATAACCAAAGTCCGGAGAAGCCGAAGCGGTGAGCCAGCCCGGACCAAGCAACAGCACAGATTCAAAGAGAGAAGCAGGAAGGCGGGTAGAAGAGATGGCGGGGGAATCGGGGTTGGAGGGCAGAAGAGCCAAGGACCTCAGGATCAGCTAGGAGATGTAGGGAGCCGTGTGGAGACATGTTCTCATCACAATGCACAACTTGGGAGATTGGAAACAGATTGCGTGTTTGATTTAATGTACTGCTATCGTCTCATCCCAGCTTTGTCTGTTCATTTGGCTAAAATCTGTGCCCCAAAGCAGCCATCTTAAGGTAGTTGAAAGTGGGATCCTTGGAACTGTTTACATAGAGGCTTGGTTTAAATCCGCTCAACTCATTTTTACCAACCCATCTAATGCTATCACCTCTACAGGCGATGTTATATTGACAGAGACTTGGCCTGTTCTCCCTCATCCACCTTTTCCCTGCACAAACAGTGCGTGACCCTCACTGAGATTTTTATTTTTTAATTATTTCTATTTGTATTGGTTTCAGGTGTACAGCATAGTGGTTACACTATCATACACTTTACAAAGTGTTCTCCCTGATATTTTCAGTACCCAACTGACACCATATGTAGTTATTGCAGTATTATTATTAATATTAAACATATTTATTGACTCCAGAGAGAGAGAGAGAGAGAGAGGAAGGGAGAGAAAGAGGAACATCAATGTGAGAGAAACATCGACTGGTTGCCTCCCACTTGCACCCCAACCAGGTACCAAACCCGCAACCCAGGTATGAGCCATAACCAAGGATCAAATCCATGACCCTTTCGGCGTACAGGACAGTGTTCCAACCAACCAAGTCACACTGGCAGGGCCGCAATATTATTGATTATATTCCCTGTGCTGTACTTTACATCCCTGTGACTATTTTGTAACTATCAAGTTGTACTTCTTCATCCCTTCACTTCTCTCTTCCAGTCCGCCAATCCCCTACCCTCTGGCAACCATTAGCCCACCCTCTGTGTCTGTGAGTTTCACAGAGGTTTTTAAAATCTAGCATTCAAATGCTGACATACGAAAATATGCTATGTTGTGTTAGTCAGTTGGACTCTTGAAAAAATCATCGTGCTCTAGTTTCAGTGTCAACATCCTTGACCCTCATTCCTCATGGACTGTACTGCAGCCTGCAGTGTCCCTGCTTCCCCCAGCCTCTCACCACATAGCAGCCAAAGTGATCTTTCAAAAAATGTAAATCACACCTTGAAACTTTTCTACCTAAAACTCCTTAACAACTTCTTATTTATCTTGGCATAACATCCAGATCCTTACTATGGTCTACAAGGCAGTGAATACCTTTGCCTTCAAGCTCATCTCTTACTATTACATGAAAAACCATCTTCCACCACAGGACATTTGCACCTGCTTGTTGTCCCTGCCCGAAATGCTCATCTCTCTCTTATTATTTTATGAATTAAGCTTACCAATATTTCTAAGTATTTCAGTTATACACCTGATTATTTCTTAAATATTTTTTGTCTAGGAAAGTTTTTATTGCTTCTTTATTTTTTAAAATATACTTTATTGATTATGCTATTACAGTTGTCCCAGTTTTTTCCCTCTTTGCGCCCCTCTACCTGGTACCCCCATTCCCTCCAGCAATCCTTCCCTCTTAGTTCATGTCCATGGGTCATACACATAAATTCTTTGGCTTCTCCTTTTCCTGTACTATTCTTAACATGCCCCTGTCTATTTTGTAACTACCAATTAGGCTTCTTAATCCCTGCACCTTTTCCCATATTCTCCGCTCCCCCTCCCAGCTGATAACCTTCCAAATGATCCCCATATCTATGATTCCTTTCTTGTTCTGGTTGTTTGCTTAGTTTTTGTTTTTAAATATTCAGTTGTTGATAGTTGTGAGTTAGTTGTCACTTCAGTGTTCATAGTTTTGATCTTTTTCTTAAATAAGTCCCTTTAACATTTCATGTAATCATGGCTTGGTGACGCTGAACTACTTCAGCTTTACCTTGTCTGGGAAGCACTTCATCTGCCCTTCCGTTCCAAATGATAGATTTCCTGGATAGAGTAGTCTTGGTTGTAGGTCCTTGCTTTCCATCAGTTTGAATACTTCTTGACAGCCCCTTTTAGCCTGCAAAGTTCCTTTTGCGAAATCAGTTGATAGTGTTAGGGGAACTCCTTTGTAGGTGACTCTCTGCTTTTCTCTTGCTGCTTTTAAGATTCTCTCTTTATCTTTAATCTTTAGTGTTTTAATTATGATGTGTCTTCAAGTGGTCCTTTTAAGGTCCAACGTGTTTGCAACACTGTGAGCCTCCCGGACTTGTGCATCTATTTCCTTCACCAAATTAGGGAAATTTTCTTTCATTATTTTTTCAAATTAGTTTTCAATTTCTTGTTCTTCCTCTTCTCCCTCTGGCATCCTTGTGATTCAAATGATGGAATGTTTGGAGATGTCCCTCAGGCTCTTTATACTATCTTCCTTTTTGTAATTTTTTTTTCCTCTTTCTGTTCTGGTTGAATGCTTATTTCTTCCTAATATTCCAAATCTTTGATTTGAATCCCAGCTTCATCCATTCCACTGTTGGTTCCCTGCATATTTTTCTTTATTTCACTTAGCGTAACCTTCATTTCTTCCTGGGTCTTTTGATTTTGTTGCCATACTCAATGAGTTCTTTGAGCATCCCGATTGCCAGTGTTTTGAACTCTACCTCTCATACATCAGTTATCTCCACTTTGTTTGGTTCTTTTTCTGGGGTTTTATTCTGTTCTTTTGTTTGGGCCAGGTTTTTTTGTGTCCTTAAATTGGCAGGCTCCTTCTCTTTGTGTGTATTAGGTAGAGTCCCTATCTTAGAGAAAAGGCCTGTTAGAGAAAAAGCACCCATCTGGATGAATGTGGCTTCTTTAAATCCTTGGTTGTTGGACTTCCATATTGCTCCATTTTTTTGATGACCCTGGATGTTATTTGTTTTGAGGTTATTTGTAATTCTTTCTGTGGTTGCACGAGGAGGCAAAGCATGTTTACCTATGCCTCCATTTTGACCAGCTATTTATAAATATTTTTAAATGTTTGTCTCTGCCACCAGAATATAAACTACATGAGGACAGGAATTTTGTCCTTTTTATTCATCGATATATCCCGAGCACCTAGTATAACATTTGAAACATAATAGGAAACTGTAAAATATTCAAGGAATGAGTGGATTTTAATTTAGAATTCTCATAGCATTTTCATTGACATGAAAGAAACTTCTTTGATTCCTCTATTAATTTTTTTCTTTCACTTATGATTTCTTATGAAACGTGTACCTTTCTGCCTCCACATTTCTAATTAAATATGGGTTACAGGGTGTTGTCCTCTTCATAGCTGGGAATAATCCTATTTATAGTACTGATTGTAAATATCACATATATTCAGTTGGCTTCTCCACAGTAACACCTTTGACCTGGACCACTGAGGCCCAGCTCTGATCCTTGCACTCACAGGGCATCACGTGGCTCTCTGCTGACCTTACCTCTTTCATGAGGTTGGAAGTCCATGAGACCAAGGGGATGTGCTCACCCAGAGCCTAAGTACTATTTTCTTAATCACATTTCACCACAAGAGACTTTGGAATTCCATTTTTGGCCAAGTCAGCTTCTAGTTCTCACAAGAACACTTTCTTCAAGACCTGATGCTGCATGCACCATACCTCTTGGCTTGAAGAGTGGCTGTTAGCACAGATGTGGACAGTTTGAACAAGCAGGTTGGGATGTCCACATGCCTGTGTGTAGGGCTAGAAAGACCAAGTGCTGGGATTGGGATGAGAAGTTGGCCTGGACATCAGTAATTCCAGAACTGGTCAGACAGGCTTGGCTCCAGGAACAAAGACTCTCTTGCTTTAGGCATTTACTCCAAGACTTTTGTAGGTTTGTTCTCAGACTTACTGAAGTTGGAGTAAGAAAGAAGACTAGTCATAGAAAATTAACATAACAGAAAAATGAAGAAAGTATACTGTTAATAAGGTACTTTTAAGAATTTAAATTAATCAGAGAAATGCAAATTAAAACCCTGATGAAATATCACCTCACACATATCAGAATAGCTATCATCAATCAAAAAACAGGTGTTGGTGAGAATATAAAGGGAACTCTCTCGCATTGTTGGTAGGTGCAGACTCAATGTAAAACAGTGTGGTGGTTCCTCAAAAAATTAAAAAACAACTATGATATGACCCAGGAATTCAACTTCTGGGAATTAATCCAAAGAAATCCAAAGCATTAATTCAAAACAAATATGCATCTCTGTATTCATTACAACATTATTTACAGTAGCCAAGATAGGAAAGTAATCTCAGTGCCCATTGATAGAAAAATGAATTAAGAAAATTTGGCATGTGTGTATGTGTGTGTATATATACAGTATGTACATGTATATATATATATAATATATACATAAATAATATACACATGTATATACATACATAATATATAATATATAATATAATATATATATATTAGTACTCAGCTATAAAAGAGAATGAAATCTTACCATTTGTGACAACAGAGATGGACCCAGAGAGTACTATGTTAAATGAAATAACTCAGAGAAATAAAATACCATATGATTTCACTTAAAAATGGAACCTAAAAAACAACATAAATAAACAAACAACAGAAACGGACTCATAGACACAAAGAACAAACAGGATTGCCAGATAAGAGGGGGACTGGGGGATGGGAGGAACAATGAAGATATTTAGAAGCTAAAAAATAGTCATGGAGATGTAAAGTATAGCACAGGGGTTATAGTCAATAATGTTGTAGTAATGCATGTTGCCAGGTGGATACTATAATTATCAGAGAGTCACTTCATAACTGATATTGTTGTCTAAATACTATGCTGTACAAATAATATTGAACGTCAACTGTAACTATAAATAAAATGAATTATATATATGAAATAAAATAAAATGAGGATAGTGTCTTATCAAAAAAAAAGTTAAAAAGCTCTAATGTGAGAATCATATTTTCAGAAAAGTGATGTATTTATTATTTGTTTGGCCAGAGTATGAGGATTTTTCGAATACTCCAGGTTTATGTTTTATCTTTTCTCATGAGACAGTTCTTGAGAAAGGAGAGTTAAGTTACTTCCTGTTTCTTTCTAAGTATTCTCATAAAATTTAATATAAACTAGAAAGCGATTTTTTAAAATGCTTCATGCCATTCTTCCCCAAGTTCTGCCCAGTTGTGCTGACTGCCTCTATAGATATAAAATGTCAAAGTCTGTGACTTGAAAGCAAAACACAGAGAAGTTCCCACCATTCCTGCGCCCACCTTAGTATTTCATGTTCAGGAAAGAGGACAGCTATAATAAGTGCTCATGGAATAGCTCTTGCTCCTGCCGGAGGAGACATGAAAGTTGCCTTTTACTCTGGACTGAAAGCATAACCATCTAGATTGATGCCCACTCCTTCATTTAATCTAGTTTGTGTCCATGTGGACAAGATTTGAAGAAGTATGCAATGTATATCCTTCCTGAAAAATAAAATCATAGATCCATAGAAACGTGTGAATAAATTATTAATACATACATGTGTATTTTTTCAGAGGGCCTTAAAGTGATGAATCTTATAATTTGGTTATGTAGATAATTGCTAACGTTCTACAAAACTTTAAATTGTCTGTCTAGAGATACAAATGCTAACTGTATTTCCTTTTGACAATTGGTTTTGACACTATACAATTGACAGTTACAAACCCTTAGAGGACTTTAGAAGTCCTTAGAAGCACTTTTAAGATAATTCTTAAAAACCTGAGTAAAATAAGTACAGAAAGGATCAGGAAGGTGGAAATGAATAAAAATAAAGAGGCTAAACAGAAATACAGTTGGATCTACTGATGAGAGGAATAAAAGTAAATAATGCAAATTATCATTACTAGACCGAAAGGATTTTGGAATGTTAAAAGGCTTCCTTTTCATATTAAAACAAAATAAACATTTTTTTTCCCTGTCCACAAATTTATAAGAATTCCATAGTCTTTATATGACCTCAGCAGGTGTGTGATCAGGCTAAAAACATATTTGACAGTGAAAATGTAGACTAGGCAAGCATAATATGGGTCACAGATGTTGGTAATGGAATGTAAAAATATCAAAACTCTTAAAACACATTTCAAGTACATTCATCTTTGTCAAAGTTGCTGATGTAAACCATACAAAATAGCATCTTTGATTTATAACTTACCTATTTCGTTTCTTCTAATTTGAGCCATTTTGCTGATTGCAAATTATTCATATAATTTTCTTGTGAGATATGGTGCTGCAGTTAGTAAATCTAGAGTTCATACATGTGTAGTGCCTTCTGCCTAATAGTGGGTACACAAATTTAAACATTAAAACCTTGAACTATTACATGGTAGGATGTGGAGTGAGAAGAAATTGTAGAAAAAGGCTATCTTTGATAATCATAAAAAAGTATCATATAGTCCAAATTTTTTTCACAGTGAGAAGCTACTTTTAGGTGCTATATGCCATTCTGGTATGATCCCTCTGCCAACAATTCAGGTGCTCATATGACACATGTACAACACCATAGCAAAGGGTAGAAAAATGCACAAGAGATACATCCCCAGGAAATAAGCAGATACGGTTGATATTATGCAGAGCATATTGAAATAAAGTACACTTTAAATTTCTGCATGATGTGACTCAGACATAGAACTACAGAAATACCAGGTAAAATGTGAAGTTTGAGTACTTTGTGCAGAGAGAATAAAATTCAGCAATCAGTAAAGATTGGCATGGCACACACATAAACTTGGAATGGGGACATTCAGACAACAGTCCTTTTGAGAGCCCAGTTTCTTAATGTGGATTGCCTGGGAGTTAAGACCAGAGTCACTCTGCATATTATTTGTAATTTTTGAAAATCTGGCCAGAGGTTTTGAAATCTATCACTCCCAATAAATTATATATAGATTTTATAGTTTATATTTCATATTGTGGAATTATTCATTCTCATGTAATTATGGAGATTATTTTTTATAAATCCTGGGAAAGGTCTATAAGTAAGTATTTATAAAAAGAGTTATTTAAGTTGGGTCAACTCACACTAAAAATTGTAGTTAAGATTCAGATACTTAGATTTGAAAACAAGTAAAAATCACTTGAGCTGAATGGTGTTTAAATAAAATAAGATTTATTATTTTCTTGGTGGATTTCACATAATCCTTTAATGCATATTATAAAATAGGCTATCATCTATGGTTTTCGTACCTAAAATCATTCAAACTTTCCCAGGATGAAATTGCTTTTTTATTCTGAATGAAAATTCATCAAATGCACAATCACAGAACGAGGTAATGACAGAAATAACTTGTCCCTAGGTCCGTTCCTTGATCCTCTCTCCCAACCATATCATTTTTCTGGAGGACAGAATTAAAAATTTTATATGATATCCCTTTGGCTGACTGAAACTAAGAGCTAATTGCTGCACTTCCTAAAGTGCAGCACAAATATTTCTTCCCGAGCCTCCGGGATATCTCAGCTGATTAGGATTGTGGTTACCAGGCAAAATGCAAAAATCAGGCTTAAAAACATTCCACTTCCTGTTCACAATGGAATTTTAGTCGGCCTGATGAATCAGTTCTCTTTTTTATTGATAATGGGTCAGTAAGAGCATATGCAGTTTCAGCTCTACAAATGGAAGATAATACTTTGGGAGTAAAATATTGAATTTGAAAAAGCATCAGTCATTAAAAGAGCAAGTAGGTGGCCTTGTGGAAACACTTGCATGTGAATGCAACTCATTCTCTCTTACCACTTTGCCTCCACACAACCTCCCCAGAATACCTCTCCCCGTGTTCTAACTTGGCTAATTCCTGCTCATCTGTTAAAACTCAGCTTGGCCATCACCCTCTCCAGGCATTCTTCCTTACCATTCTTCTGCCCAAGTCAACTAGTCTGGTTTGGGTATTTTTCCTGGTATTTCCATAAATTCCTAGGCTATTGTCTATCATAAGATAATATCTTTCAATATTGCATCTATGTCTTAGCTTATCTGTCTTACCAGAGGACACCAACTATATCTTTTAACTCAATTATTAGAGCCAAATATAGTTCCTGGTAGATAACAGTTACTCAATACAATTTTTAGTTGCCTAAAGAATTAAATTTAGTAGAACAAATACTACAACATATGCAAGGACGTCAAAATGCAGGAGATCATTGATAATGCCTCTTATGTGTTAAAGGGTGAAATGTTAATTACTGTCAGTGAAAATATCTTATTACTGATTACCTGAAACAGGTCATATTTTACAAATCTAATGAACATACAAGACTACAGAAAAGGCCTCTATTGGATGATACTGAGAATTCTCTTTAAACGGTGAGATAACATTGACCTTAGGGCCAGCTTAACTTCAAAGAGTCTTAAAATCAAAAACTATCAATATGGATTTCTGAAACACTCTAACACTTACTGTCTCAGTTAGCAGGTACTGGGTGCCTATTCTGCAGCAGGCACCATTCAACATTTTATGTGAATAATTTTTATTTAATCATCACAGCAATCTTATGAAATAGGCATTGGTATTTTATACATGAGAAACCTGAGACAGGAAGGATAAATAACTTGTGCAAAGTCACAGTTAGTAAATGGATGAGACAGAATTCAAAGACTAGTCCATCTCCAGTGCCTGTGATTTTCACTGTTGAGCTATCCTACTTCCATTACATACAACACAGATGTGTTCACAGGTGCATCATCTTCTTACCCATTGTCACTACCAGGTATTTTAAAATTCTTCCCCCTCGTGACAGTGAATCCCATAACTGAATGTAACTCCCCATGCCAAAATTCTGCCTCTTATCCTTTCCAATATTCATTTATCAGCAAGAATAATTGATCAGGGTTGGGTAAAATAAGAAAAAAGTTGCTAGTCCCACTTTAAGTTACCACTTGGAATCCTCTGTTCATTATGCAGAGGGAACATAGTATTGCAATAGGAGGCAATGAGTAAAGAGCAGAACTACACCCCATTCCCTTTTTCTGTCACCAACCCTAATGCCATCTCTGGCACTTCTACTGAAATACTCCACTATAGCTCGTGCATTAAAGAGAAAAGATGAGAAAAGGGAATAGTGTATAAAACATGAGGTTAAATGACAATCAGCTTTTTTCTTCCACCTCTCCTAGTCAAACTCCCCTAATTACCGCACTCATCCCTTGTGTAAATAAATGTTTCTATTGAAATATGACATACACAAAAAAGTGCACAAATTAGAAATATACACTTTGATGAATTTTCACAAAATTAACACACATTTGTAGTCATCACCCACACTAACAAACAGAACATTACCAGCACATTGTGGTTTCAAACTGCATTCTCCTGAGGACTAACAATGTAGAGCACCCTGGCATGTATTTAAGAGCCATTTCAGTTTCTCATTCAGTGAGATGACCCTACAAGCCTTGCTTATGTTTCATTGTGTTGACTGTATTTTCCTTATTAATTTGTAAGATTTAAAAAATATTCTGAATACAATTATTTATCAGTTATACATATTGCAAACATTTTCTCCCCCTCATTTGCTTGCCTTTGAATGAGTAGTGTCTTTGAGGAACAATTTTTTTAGTTTAATGTTTTATTTTATTTTTATGTCACATTTGAAATAATTTGTGCAATTCATAAAATTTTAATGTAATTTATCAATTGTTTTCCTAATGGTTAGTGACTTTGTGTTCTGTTGAAGAAATCCAGCTGCTAATAAATTAAGAAATTATCTTACGTGTATCTTCTATAAGCTATCTTTTGTCTCACATAAATTTAGTTCTACAATACACCTGGAAGTGATTTTTGTGTGTGGTGTGAATTACGTGTCAAGAACCACTTTGTTTCATCAGACTATGCAGTTAACCTAGAGTTACTTATTGAAAAGCCTATCCTTTCTCCAAAGCACTGTGTCATATTTGCCCTAATTCAAGTGTTGGTATAGGTGAAAATCTATTTCTTCATTTTCTCTTTTGCTCCTGTGGTTTAACTTGCTACTTAAGTTTCAATACCTCACTTCTTTCATTAACACAGCACTGTAAATCAAATTTTGTGCTTCTTCAACATTGTTTTGGCTTTTTGTGGCTCTTTGCATTACCATCAGCGTTAACCCAATTGTCCACTTTTACAAAAACATAGTACCTGCTGCAATTTGTACAAGAGTTCCATTTAATAGATAAATAATTTTCAGAAAATTGGAATCTATAAATACCAAATCCTCAAATGCAAAAATTTGGCTAAACCTCTTACTTTTGTAGGTTGTTTTAGTACTTCTCATAATATTTTATTGATATATATGCTGGGAACTTTCACATCTTTTGTCATATGTGCCAGGGATTTTATTTTTAATGCTATTTTAAATATCAGTTTTTAGTTTTTTATTTTCTAATTGATGGTACATATAAATGTCTTTGATTTTTGGTATTTTTGTGCAAAGACATTGCTAACATCTCTTACTGATTTTGGTAATTTAGCTGTATATATTTTTGGATTCGTAATATATTATCATATAAACTGTGGATGCATTTTATTTCTTCATTCTCATTCGGAAAGCTTCTTTCTTCTTTTCTTTCTTTTCTCTTTTGTCTTGTTTTTGTCTTTATTGTGATAGTAGGGTCCTTTAATATGATGATGAATAAAAGTGGTGATACAGTGCATCTTATTTCATTACTAGTCTCGGGGGAAAGTTTTTAGTATATAGTATCAGTATGAGGTTTGGTTTAGTTATTATTTTATAAATACCCTGTATCATACACATGTTTTCTATTAATTATAGTTTGCTAAGATGTTTTAATCATGGTACTTAATTATTTCACATGCTTTTTTGCATCTATTGGAACAATCATTATTTTTCCTCTTTAGTTAATGTATTGAATTACTTTAATTTCAGAATACAAAAACAACCTTGCTTTTTGGAATATATTCAACTGTTATAATATAACATTCTTTTGTATACATTTGAATTGGATTTGCTCATATTTTTTCAGGTTTTGCGTTATGTTTATAAAAGATATTGGCTTGTAAATTCCCATTGTTATAATGGTATCAGATTATATTGGCCTTAAAATGTGATTGGGAAATTGCTACTTATGTTTTCTTTTAAATTATTTCTCTGGACTGCTTTGTACAGATGGATGGTTGCTATTTTTATTAAAACAATTGGGAAGAATAACTATAAAGTTGTCTGTTTTTTACATATCTTTGATATTGTTGGAAGATTTTTAGTTCCATTTTAATTCGTTGAACACATATGGGGTATTCTGATTTTGTAATTCTTCTTTCATCTGTTTTGATAAATAGGGTTTTTAAAAATTATTTTTCTGAATTAAAAAAAGTATTTACATGAAGCTGTTTAAAGTATTGTTTTCCATAACAAAATGTGTGAAAGAAATCCATCTTTTTTTCCTCTTATCATTGATTAGTGCTGTCTTTCGTACATATAATTTCCAATGCTCATCATTGGTATGTAGTAAAGCAATTGACTTTTCTATAGTGATGTGCATTCTGTGACCTTTCTATACTGATAGTTCCATATATTTGTTGTTGATTTTTTTAGATTTTCTAAATAAACAACCATGCCATTTTTTAAAAAGTCAATTTTATTTCTTTATTTTCAATCTGAATAACTTTATTTCATTTTCTTAAATACTGCACTAGCTATGAGTTTTACTATGATTATTAAATAAAAATGGTGAAAAGGAACATCTTTCCTAATTGTTCCTAATCTCAGAGGGCACCCAGTTTCTCACCATTAAGTATGATGCTAGATTTTCAGTAAATATTTTTCATGAAGCTGAGGAAGTTCTCTGTTTCCAGTTTGCTGAGGGTTTTTATCATGACTGAGTGTTAGATTTTGTCAAATAATTTTCTGAGACAATTGATATAATTATGTCATTTTTCTTCTTAAGCTTTTTGATATAGTGGATTGTGCTGATTGATTTTTGCATATGGAATCAACTTAACGTTCCTAAAATAAATCCCAGTTCATCATTGTATATAATTCTTTTTATTCATTGTTGGAATTGATGTTCTAATATTTTGTGGCAGAGCTTTGCATCTATGTTCAGGAGAGATACCAAACTGTAGTTTTCTTTCCTTCTAATGTCTTTATCTGGTTTTAGCATTTAGGTAATATTGGCCCCATAGAACAATTTAGGAAATGTTTGCTCACTTCTGTTTTTTTAGACAGTGGAGAGTTGGTGACATTTCTTCCTTAAATGATTGTTATAATTCATTAGTAAGACAACCTAGACTGGTGTTATCTTTTTTAAAAGGTTATTAATTATTCATCTGATTTACTTAATAGACATAGAAATAATCATATTAGCTATTTCTCCTTGTATGGGTTTTGGTAATTTGTGTCTTTCAAGGAATTTGTTCATTTCATTGTTATAAATTTTGTCACCATAGAAATGTTCACAGGATTCCTTTGTTATCCCTTCACTGTCTCTGAGATTAATAGTGATAATTTGCATCCCTCTTTTTCTCTTGGATAACCTGGGTAGATTTTTATCAATTTTATTAATCTTTACAAAGAATCAGAGTTTAGGTTCATTGGTTTATCTCACTTTTCTTTTTATATTTTAATAGTTTCTGTTTTATTTTTACTATTTACTTTCTTTTGATTGCCTAAGGCTATATTTTTCTTCTTTCTCTAGTCTTCTAGGTGAAAGCTTATATTATTGACTTTAGATCATTTTTCTTTTTAGGTATATGCACTTGATGCTATAAATTTCCCCCTAAACATTGATTTTACTGCATCCCACAAATTTTGTAAAGTTTTTTAAAATTTTTATTTATTTCAAAATATTTTAAATTCCTCTGGAAACTTCTGATGTGTGTTATTTAGTAAGGTGTATTCGATGGCCTGGAATGTGGTCTGTCTTCATGATGTTCATATGGGCTTGACAAAAATATGTATTTTGCTGTTTTGGGGTAGTATAGTCTATACATTCAATTAGATCAAGTTGATTGATAGTGCTGTTCAGATCAACAGCGTCCTTATTGATTTCCTGCCTGAGGGATCTATCAATTACTAAAAGAAGGGTGTGGATATTTCTATCTACAATAGTAGATTTGTCTATTTCTCCTTTTCATTCTATTTGTTTTCACACATGTATTTCGATGCTCTGTTCTTAGGTGCATACACATTAAGGGTTGTTATATCTTATTGGAGACTGATTATTTTATTATTATGTACACTACTCTTTATCTATGAAAATATTTCCTGTTCTGAGATTTGCTTTGTCTCATATTAATACAGATACCCCAGATTTCTTTTGATTAATGTTAGCATGGTATATCATTTTTCATTCATTTACTTTTAACTTACATGAGTACTTATATTTAAAGTGTGTTTTTTATAATAACATATAGATGAATCTGTTTTTTAATAAATATATTCTGAAAACTTTTGTCTTTTAATTGATCTTCTTAGATGATTTACATGTAAAGTAGTATTGAAATAGTTAGAGACATATTCGCCATAATTGTAACTATTTTCTATTCATTGCATTCGTTCTTTTTCTTCCCTCCCTCTCTTTTTCTGCCTTCTAAAAATTTTATTTAAACATTTAAATGGCTCCATTTTCCCTCCTCTAATAGCATGTCTACTATACTTCTTTCAGTAGATGATTGTTATAGAGTTTACAGCCAATTGCCATCGGTTTTCAACCAATCTAATTTTACCTTCAGATAATGCGGTATAGTACAAGTAACTTATAAAAGTGTATTGTTCATTGCTCCCTCCAATTTCTTGTGACTTTGCTGTTATTCATTTCATTTATTCACTTTAATAATATTGTTAGTATTTTCAATTTAATAATATTTTTGTAGATCAACAAAGAATAAGAAAAATAAAACAATTATTTTACCTTTATTTATCCTTCTCTGACATTTGTTTTCTCTTTGTAGAGTTAAGATTCTTGCCTGTCATTTTTCTTCTCCTGAAGAACATCTTGTAAACATATCTTCCAGAACATGTCAATTCTCTCAGTTTCCCACACAGTGTGAGATAAGCACCATTCTTTTGCTGGAGATGAATTTCCTCAGTTTTTGTTTGTCTGAGAAAGTAGTTATTTCTCCATCATTTTTGAACAATAATTTTACTGGACATAGATTTAAGGTTGGTTATCTTTTTCTTTCAACACTTTAAAATATAAAATCTCACTCCACTCTCTTCTTGCTTGTATGGTTTCTAAAGAGACTTATAATAATTATTGTTTTAAAAAATCCTCACCCAAGAATAAGTTTATTGATTTTAGAGAGAGGAAGGGAGACAGAGAAAGAGAGAGAGAAACACTGATGTGAGAGAGAAACAGTTATTGGTTGCCTCCTGTATATGCCCTGACTGGGACCAGGTATCAATCGAACCTGCAAGCTAGGTATGTGTTCTGACCAGGAATTCTACCCACAAACTTCTGGTTTCAATTTGGTTTGGTTGGCTTCAGGATGATGCTCCAGCCAACTAAGCCACCCAGTGAGGGCAATAATTCTTAAATTATTTGTTGTTTGTAAGAAAGCTTTCTCCCTTCTGGCTTCTTTCAATGTTTTCTCTTCTTTTTTGAAATGGGTATGCTTCCCAGAAATATTTATGTTTCTACAATTCTTACTTAAATATCTCAAATGTCCTGGATATTTTTGTTTATATACCTTACATCATATTCAATATGAGGTAAGCCCTATTTTTACCCCCATCTTACAGATATTCAAAGAGTCATGGAGAGACAGTAAGTGACTGGCAGCCCCAATCCAGATCCAGTGCTCTAATTACTGTGCTATCGGATCCCAGCAGCAGCATCACATTTCCACCAACTTAGTGACAGCAAATGCTGGATGATTGACTAGTCTCATCGTATCAAGCCGGCTCCTTTCATTGTACTGCCTTCTTATCTTCTCGGTTCCACCTTGGAGTAGGAACTCTGGATCCTCCTCGAAGCAAATAAGAAATCAGTTCTGAGCAGGGTGTAGTTACCTTCCATACTATCTTAATATTCTATAGGTTATCTATCTAAAAACAAAAACAATATACATTTTCTTCTTATCCACTGTAACAGAATTCTAATTGAAACTGCTACGGTGTTAATAGATGCACTGTTTCTCCAATACACTAAGACTGAACATTTTCCATTTAAATTATATCCAGGTATAATTTACTCAATGAAAAAGAAAGTGTGAAAGACCTTCTACTTGTGATGTATGCCACAATTAACTACCCCACATCCTTACTGTTAGGCTTGAAAATGAAAAAAAAAAATTTATTTTTCATATATGTTATGGAAGTTGCCACATTAAATTTTAATTCACTTGTATATATGTCTGCCTCATATTACTAAATTATAAAAGAAGAAAACCCAACAAATTGTCTAAAGAGGTTCATCAGTAATGTATAATTATCATTTGTTAAATTTTCCCATGATTAATGTGAAATTTATAGTTATAACATTTGTTTTTACATATCTCTAGACTGGAAGGCTGTGTGGGGCCTGTCTCGAAGCTGGACTCCTCAGTTCCGATCTGGACAGTGTATGTCCTATGCTCCCAGAGGTTCTCAGGCTTCAGAGAGCTTCTTTAAGATGTTTCTATGTGGAAATGATGTCTTTCTCCCTATTAGGTACAAAAATAGATTCTTTCTTCTTTAATAATTTTAGCTAATTATAATGGTAGCATTTCTATGCATCTTAATTACCGGTTCACTCTAATCAAGGTCATGCTTGCGTTACGCTGACTCTTTTTCCTAATTTTTAAAATTACAGTTGGCATACCGCATTATACTAGTTTCGGGTGTACAACCCCGTGATTACAAAGTGATCACTCCAATAAATCTAGCACTCTTCTGACACCCTGGTAGTTATTACAATATTATTGACTATATTCCTTATGCTGTACTTTACATCTCTGAGTAACTACCAATTTGTACTTCTAAATCCCTTTACCTTTTTCACTCATCCCTCATACCGTCCTCCCATCTGGCAACTGCCAAAACGTTCTCTGTATCTATGAGTTTGTTTCTGTTCTGCTTATTTGTTTATTTTGTTTTTTAGATTCCACATATAAGTGAAATCATCTAGCATTTGTCTTTCCCTGACTTATTTCATTTAGCAAATGCCCTCTAGGTTCACCCATACTGTTGCAGATGGCAAGATTTTGTTCATTTTTATGGCTGAATTATCTTTCATTGTGTGTGTGTACCACTTCTTCTTTATCCATTCATCTATTGTTGGACACTTAGGTTGCTTCCATATCTTGGCTATTGTAAATAATGCTGCAATAAACATACGGATGTATGTGTTTTTGCTTGAGAATTTTGGGTTACTTCAGGTAAAAACCCAGAGGAAGAATTGCTGGGTCCCTCATTGTCTCTTGTTATAGTCCTTGTTTGAAGACCTGTTGTCTGTTATAAGTAAGGCTACCCCAGGTATTTTGTTTTGTTTTATTTTACCCTGACTCTTAAACAGTGCTCCCATGTAAAAAAAAAGAAAAAAGAAAAAAAAAAGAGGGGACATCCAGAACATACTACTTCTCTCCACCCCCTTGTGCATTAATATTGCATATAATTATTTTACTTTGATAAATTTGTTGAAGTTTGGATATTTACTTAAAAAATTAAGACTATAAGAGAAATATAATAGAGCATCATGTGTCTATTTTTTGAGAGTTTAAAATACATGAAATAAATGAGAAAAGTAATAATTGCAAGAAAATTTTACCTCCCATACTGTCCATTTCAGCCTTTGGTATATTTTAGCCCTGCGGACTTCTCTTTAATTCCAAAGCAGAAAATAAAGAAGGAATGAGTGATCAGAATCATAAAATATTGAGTATTTATTTGAATGTTTAACAGCTAACGTCAGGTCTTCACCAGCATATAATATATTCATCAAAGATAAAACCAAACACAATCAACCTATGTGTTTAGGTTAGCACAGAGAAAGAGATCACGGATTTCAAATATTCACATGCAGAAGAAAAATGTGCAGGAGTAAAAAATAAAGAAAAGAATCATTTGTGGAAAAAACATGAGACGTTAACTAGTATTAATATTTAATAGTCAATCTTGAAAGATGACCCACCAGTTCTTCCTCTCCGTGAGCCACACGTCACATCAAGAGGAGCACCAATTTCCCCTCCCCTTGAACCTGGGCTGGCTTCGATCAGTAGAGTGCAGCAGAAAGGAGACTTTGGGATACCATCAGCTTCTGCTTCTTTACTCTTGAGGTGTTCACGCTTGCAGCCACTCTCAGGAACCGGACACAAAGAGGTCTTAGGAGGCTTGCCTGCCATGTAGACTGTTAGCCTTCCTGACTAACAATCATTTGACTTAATGATTTTCCGACTTTGCAAGGGTGCAAAAGTGTTATGTGTTCAGATTCCAATTCTGAATTTCGGTCTTTTCCCAGGCTAGGGCTATGCAATATGATTCTCCCTCGTGGCGCTGGACAGTGGCAGCCTCAGCTCCCAGTCAGCCATGGGGTCCTGAGGGTGAACAAGCGATACGCTACAGTGCACTGTGTTTCCAGCATGTTTTGGATATTGTGTTTTGTGTTTTCACATCCCATCATATCTACAAAATGCCGAGCTGTGTGTCCTGCTTTTGGTGAGGAGGAGAAGAAGAAAGCAATTACTCTTGGGATGAAACTCAAGGTAATTGTCCAAGTGTAGGCTAATGTAAGTGCTCTGACTTACCTGTAAGTCAGCCTGTAAGGTAGGCTAGACTAAACCATGATGTTCTATAGGTTAGGCACAGTAAATTAATTTCAACTTAGTATTTTCAACTTTCAATGGATTTATCAGGATATAACCCACTCATAAGTGGAGGAACATCTATAGTTCTCCGCCAACACTGAGAAAGAGCTGCCAGTCATCAGATGGAGCCACCTTGGGTTTTGTAGCCCAAACAAGCCCCCAGAGGACTACAGCCCTAATTGATATCATATGGAGCAGATAAACTATCAAGCTGGGTCCAATCAACTCACAGAAAGGTAAGGGAATTATAAGTCACTATGTTTGGGAAAAGTTACTATGCAGCAATAGATAACTGAAGCACATATGTGATGGAAATAGCTGATTGATAAACAAAGTTTAGTACAGAAGTAAACATATTAGGCTGAGGAGGGCAAAGGAAATTTAAGATAAATACCTGGCTAAGATATTTATGCTGGACACCATATCTTCTTAGAGGACACAGATTTTTAAAAAATTTTACATATTTGAAAGTAAAGGAGACAAAATTTTTGGAAGACAGCTCTTCATAGTGCAGTTTTTTACTTACTGTGGAAAGGAAAAAAGCATTTGATACTTCATAAGAGTCTAAGTTTCCTTGAAAATTTTATGTTTTTAAGCATAATAAGTAAATAAAAATAAAGTAGAAAAAGAACAAAAAGAAAAGTAAAAACACTGGAATACAACTTATTTTAAAGGAAAAAAATTGTCAAAGGTTCACTGGAAAATATTGAGGAGTGAAGAAAGAAAAAGGAATGTAATTCTGGGGGAAGAAATAACTTTCAGTAACAAAAGTGAAACAAAGTTTTAAGGTGTTACATGTTCTCTCTGTTTTTATCACAAAAGCATTTTTCATATATGTTATGGAAGTTGCCACATTAAATTTTAATTCACTTGTATATATGTCTGCCTCATATTACTAAATTATAAAAATTTCCGTGGTAAAGTCTTGACTTATTTACATCACTGAGATAATGTAGATATTACTGGATGTTTGTTCAGTGAGTAAGTGAATGAATGACTGATTTACTATAGAATAAACATGTGAAATTATTTGTGAAATACAAAATCAACCTATTAGCAGAAGCATGCCCTTTGTCAGAGAGACCTCTGTCATTTTATGAGGTGTTCTAATCCTCTGGGCCTGAGGCAAGGATGTGGAGAAAAGGGAACCCTAGTGGACTGGCGCAGCCACTGTGGAAAACAGTATGGATTCTCCTCAAAAAATAAGAAAATGGAACTGCCTTTTGACCCAGCAGTCCTATTTCTAGGAATATATCCTAAGAATCCCCAAACATCAGTTTGAAAGAATATATGCACCCCTATGTTCAACAGCAGAATTATATATAATAGCCAAGATCTGGAAACAGCCCAAGTACCCAACGGTAGATGAGTGGATAAAAAAAGCTTTGGTACATTTACACAATGGAATACTATGCAGCTATTAAAAAGAAGGAACTCTTTCTTACCTTTTGTGACAGCGTGGATGGACCTGGAGACTATCATGCCAAGTGAAATAAGCTAGTCAGTGAAAGACAAATACCATGTAACCTCACTTACATGTGAAATCTAATGTACAAAACAAACTGACAAAAAGAAACAGAGGCATCAATATATGGAACAGACTGACAGCTGTCAGAGGGGATGGGGCAGTGGGGGACTGGATGACAGAAGGTGAAGAGATTAATCAAAGAATATATATTCATATCCCGTAGACACAGACAACAGTGTGGTGATGACCAGGGGAGAGGAGGATGAGGATGGGGGAAGGTGGTCAAAGGGAAAAGAGGTAGGGATATCCGTAATAGTATAAACAATAAAATCAAAGTGAAAAAATAAGTAAAGTTTAAAAAAGGAAGGTGGAAAAGCCATCTTCTAGAGAGCCGAAGAGGCTAACCATCATATGTAAGAAAAATGCATATTTTAAAAATTTAATAAATATATATTCTGAAACCTAAAGTTTTATGACAGCTCTTACAATCACTGTAATTCTGGATATCTTCCAATCATTCCAGGTCATTGAGCGGCAACTATGCGCTAAGGAGGTTTTTTTGGAGACATGATTGTGGAAACTCTATGGCCTCTGCTCTAAAATGCAGCGTGACATTGGATGAGATTAAAATGTAAAGAGAAAGAAGTGGCTGTAAGTGCAAAGAATTATTCTAAAGCCTTGGATTTTTATTGCCCTTCTAAAAAACTCACACATTGAATAGTTTTAGCCCTATTTGTAGGCAAAAAAAATAAAAATAAAGTGAGAGATGTTCAGTAACTTGTTCTAAGTGGAAGAGCCAATATTTAGAAACCTGTTCTCTACGTCTCCCTCCCTTCGCATACCCTCCTCTCCCATGCCCTCCCCTCCCCTTCCCTGCCCTTCACTCTCTCCCTGCCCCCAAGTTTCAGACCCCAATATAATGAGTTGAAAGTATCGACATAGTCTGTGCAAGGTATGGGTGCAGGGAAACGCTCACCTGGAAGGAGGAGCCTCTGCCCTAAGGGAGGCTGCGATAAGGCTCCTGAGGGCTTGCACCCCTGTTCTCTGCTGCTCTCTACTGGTGTGGCTGTTGCAGCAGCACAGAAGCCTGAGAGGTTTTGGAGTCGGTAGACTGGGGTTGTAATTGTGCTAAACAGTGTAGATGGGTGACTTTGAAGAAGTTATTTAGTCTATGAGAGCTTCTTCTTTCCTGCCCATAAAATAAGTAACAGCGCGTACCTGATAGAGCTGTTGTAAGGATTCTGCATGAGATATGTATTAAGTACTTTGTTCAGTGGCTGGTGTAAATACCCTCTTGGCAAATGGTGGGAGTTAGTCTAATGAATCTTTCATCATAACTACACTGATTTGTGGTTGATTGATCAGGTTCTGTGGCTCTGGATAGGATATTTTCCCAGGCATCCAAGATTTCGTCAGATCTTCTTTGCTATTCTTACTGAAATAAAAGGAATTGGGGAGGACCTTTTCTCACCTGCGCAATAATTGCCGCCTTTCAATTTTAAACCATACCTCTAGGGATGAGGTATTAGAGGTCCTTTAGAGGCCCAGCTCCATACTTTATGATCTGTTTCTTTGGCATCGTGAGAGAGGGACGCGCTCGGAAACGAAGGCTTTGCTCCTCTTCATGGAGCCTTTCCTCTCAGCCTTCTCTGGTGGTTAGTTAGCTTTGCCCATGGCTCTAATGAAGCAAGAAGCATCGGCTGTCTTTGCAGACATGAAAACGAATCTCTAAACAGGTATTCTTCATAACATTAAAAAACAGAATATTTAATTGGGCATGTTTAGGGCTCATCTACTTGTTCACATTTTTACCGAGCCCCTGAATCTGAACAGAAATAGTTAATTTTCAGGGACCTATAAATTAAAAACAAAAAAAATCAATGCTTATTTTCACCCCAATCCTGGCTTCATCTCAGACCAATCTGGATCTTCAAAATCTAAAATATTTGAGGTCTGAGGGCCTGCCTTCAATTCTCCTCAGGCAGCAGGACAAGGAGGGAGGTCAAAGCTCAGAACCCTCACTCCAGGTAATATGGGTGGCATGGGCAAAATAGGAGAAAAGGTATGAATTCATTAAAGAGTAACAGCTGAAGCAGGCACTTGCCAAGTGAATTGGGAAGGAAATTTCTGAGAAGACCTTACGAATGTGGAGGAAAAGGAGTAGTTAATCTGAAATACAAAATTGAAAGGCACGGCAGATGCATGATTCTAGTCTTCCAGATAAGATTCCTTCTGGAATTCAAAAGCTCCTAAGAGAAGCAAGACAATTGGCTGCTGGGCTCAATATGTAAACACAGTCCTGGTTGACACAGTGAAGACGTTTATTAGAAAAGTTAATGCAATGTCAGGGCGGAAGATCAATGTTTAACCTGATTTCATTGCAATCTATTGGCCTGCCTTGGAATACAGAATAGAAAATGAGCAAACTGAAAAAGGAAATGTAAGGAACTCTTTCATAAGAAAACCGTCCAATCATGGACACTGATGTTTGTGATCGTAAAAATGTCACCAGTTACTTGCATTTTTATTTAATGCATACCCCTTACATTGTATATTCACATATTTTTATTCATTATTGAAAATTAAATAATTACATTAAAATTTTTATTTGCCTCAATATCCAGGTAAAGTCATGGAAGTTTTAAGATTCACTGTGTTCAGTCCTCTTATTTTCTGGATTAAACCTTAAGGGACAGAGCTGTCACATGACTTTCCTGAAATTATACAGCCCGGTAGAAGTGTGGTGAGTAATGTGCACTGATTCCCAGACTATTGGTAAAGAAAGAGGGGCCATGAGACCAGGGGAAAGATTGGTGCCTGTGCCATGAATTCAACCTGGTCTTACTACTTGATAAGCCTCTGCTTGATGTATTGGTCATTCTCACGGTAAAAATACCTTTAGAATTCTTTGACGTAAAATATTCTGCAAGCATTATTTTACTAACTCCCATCATATGAGTCCTAGGGGTGTGTGTGTGTGTGTGTGTGTGTGTGTGTGTGTGTGTGTTTAGATGATAAAATAAAGATCGTTCTCCCTGGTATAGAAATAAAAACATATACTTGATTGCCGAACTCAGAGATGAATTAAATCTGCTTTTTGATGCCCCCACATTACCTCTAGCTTCTCCTTTAATTTGGTAATTTGGATAATATTTAATGCAGTTATTGCAATCTTTTTCTACAGTGATTATTAGAGGTGATATTTCAGTCTACATTTAAGAAATTCTCACTAGAATAGAAAACTAAGAAATGATTTGTTTTTCCCCATTGTATGCACCTGGGACAGGAAAGCACTCACAAAATGCTGTGTGTTTCCTGGGTATGGGGAAGCCTGTCAATGGACTGGGGAGAGAGTGGGCGTGGGTTTCTGTGCAGCGCCAGAGGGCTGACCTCACAAAGCCTCGGCTGCAGCTGGGCCTGTGGAGCTCGCTCCTGTCAGAGGCACAGTTAGTCCAACCCCCAGCACAGCTGTCCATTGAGGGGGCAATTTAAAAACAAGGAGTCAGCCAATTAATTACACTGTCAGCATTAAATTTAACAATGGGCTGTGGTGGCAATTCAGTCCCTTGATGCATCCAGGCAGCATCTGTCCGTCTGTGTTTCCCATCCACATGGCACTTGTTGCTACAGAATTAGTTTAGACCAGTGGCTTCACAGTCAGGTGGCAGACAGCAACTGTCTCTTCTCCTTTCAGAGGATTCACCTTTGTGTGCAGATAGGGGATTCAGCAAGAGCCCTGACCCTAATGATAAATAAACAGATCATTCATTCAATCTTATGTTTACTCATTTACTAACATTTATCGAGAGATTTTTGTTTGCCAGGAACACACCAGAGAAGTGAAAGCGTGAGGGCAACTGAGTACATCAATATAGTAGAAATTAATGTATATTAACAGAACACCAGCAGCAGTTCTCTTTGTATTTTGTGGTGAAAGCTCTGGGTAGTTCTCTCTTAGACAAATCCATTTTTATGATCCATGTGGACATTAAAATTGCTGAGTTCTCTCTTTTTCTCCCAGTATTTTTGCTATTCCTTCTTTTTTGAATTCTTTGAATCAGTTTTGAGGGTTGTTATTTGAAATAATTATAATGGAAAGCACAGTAAAAGTCTTAATCTAATGCTCGTTCTACTTAAATTTAAAAAATGAGGTGAGGCCTATCGATTTATATTATCGATTAGTGCCTGACCTACTATTCCTTTAGCCAAAGATTGTGAATTGGTGTTTTGATAACCATGTCTTAATTTCAACTAGATCTCATCAAAATCCAGAGGGTTATCATTCCAGTTCTGCTCCTGACTAGCAGAGATTATTTTAGAAGCAGTTGAACCTTTCTCCTGTTTATGTTCAGAGGGACACATTTAGAGTTGAGGATTAAAATAGTTGAAGAGTTCTAAACAAATATTACTCTAAGTGTCTTCTATTTCTACTTTCCTTTGTATTATTGTTCCTTGTTTTCTATTGATCTATTTCTATCTTTTTTTTTTCTGTGACTAACCAGATCTAGGTTTCTTATCTCTAATTACAATCTACAAATATGAAGAACAAGTAAGTTTACTTAAATAAATGATAAAGTTTCTTTGCCTTAATTTTACAAAGCAAATGAGATAAATATTCTCATTAGTCTCTTGGTAGAGGCTTCCCCCCCTTTTTTAATAGATCAGAGACTTTTTCTAAAGTGAACAGAAGAAGAATTAGGAAGAGATGAATGGAAATTTCAGTAAATCTACCTTATTCCATTTGTTCCAATTTTGCCTCAAATGGGTTTTATAATGAGTTGGCATCTAAAATAAATATCCTATTACTCTGATGAAGGGAAAAGCACACAGTGACATATAATTTGAAGCAAAATGTGGATTTGGATTGGAAATGAGTTATGATGATGTGATAATAACTCTCTTACCCTTTGGAAGCTCTTTTCTTGGAAGAAAATAAAAATAATATTTTCTTCTTCCTTTCTTCCTTCTCTCCTCTCATTCTCTCTCTGTCTCTGTCTCTATCTGTCTCTTCTTTCCCTCTTTTACTTTCTTCTTTAGTTTTTTTTTCTTTTATCTTATCTTTAAATACTTAGCATGTGTCATGACTGAGGTAGGTGCTGGTGGTAAGTAAAGAAACATAACTTATATCTTCAAAGAACTTACAGTATAGTTGGGAAGCCTGGCGAGTCAAAAAACAATTTCAGTTCCTTAAGCACCGTCAACTAAGATTTTTTAAAAAGCTCTTTTATAAGAGAGATCTCTAACCTAGTATTGGCAGTATCCTATAAATATACACCCAAAGCTGGGTTAAGTATTAGGTAAATAGAGTTATGAACTGTTTTTAGGGCTTGGAAACATCAGAAACAAGGCCACAGAGCAAAGAGGACTCAGGGCATTCAAGATCCCTTTTTTCCTGTCATCTTTCCCCCAACCTAGTTATGGAAACTCTTGTAAGTTCTATGGGTGTGTGTGTGTGTGTGTGTGTGTGTGTGTGTATGTGTGCCAAATCAAGTCAAATCACATAACATGGCCAAGGCCAGAATAAAGAGAAAAAGGAAGTACATTCCATCCACAGTGAAAGACACCACAAAGTTACAAGACAAAGGATGTACATGTATCATCCTACTATAGGGAGAAAAAGAAAGGAGAAGAATAATACCATTTACCAGTGAGAACAGAATCCCAAAGAGTTTAGACAATCTGCTCATGATCACACAGTTAATAAGTAGAGGAGATGGGGTTGAGGTGTTTGTTTTAGGATGCTGACTTCGTATGCTTTGCTATGAAACAGAAATGCTCTGAAAAGAGAAAGTGATTACCTAAGGCCAGGGAATCTGAAAAATTTGGGGGAGAGGCAAGATTCAATATTGATAGGTATGTACATATTAAGTAGGTTAATGTACCTGCCAGTTCACATGAGATAGTCCCTATGTAATCAGTACTTCTCCTACTTGTCCTCTCCCTCCCAAACAGAGTCCTGGTTTGGAAAATAAATTGTGCAGTCACTTTAGGCTTTAATAAATGGATAGAAATGTGAAGTTTGTTCCATTAAAGAAGAACCTCATGTGTCATTCCTGAAAAAGGTAAAAAATATACATGCTATATTCAAATGTAATGAAGAGACTGGTTTGTTTGGTGTGGAGGCTACAAGTTGGGGATATTCAGGGCAATTTATTGAAGACAAAGTTGATATCAATTTGTTTATTACCAGACAGAGAAGATAGAGCTGATTTTGGTAGTTCTATAGGGAGCCACTGAAAATATTGGAGCAGGATGGTGACTGTATTACAGGTGGTGGTTTAGAAAGATAAATGTAGGACAAACTGAATAAAACAAAGAATAGGGTAAAGGAAATAGCCATTAAACAAATTCAGTAGTGTTTCTATGAGGCTGTGTTAGTCAAGATGAAATTGAAGAGAATGAACTATCAGGGACAGGTATTAGAATGATTCCAAATGAAGGGCTTTAAACATCCAATTGGAAGTGTAGTGAAGGCAGTTGGATATGGGGAATGGGAGCTCAGGGAGAGGTCTATGTTAGAGGTCTAAATTTGAGAGTCTAGTCTTCACATTTATTATGTGATCTTAAACAAGTTACTTAACTACTTTGTACTTATTTTTATATTAATTTTAAAAATGTTCTATATAAATTTCTCTGATGCTTACTGACACACACCAATTTTTAAGACTATTCTTTGAGCACAGTTTCAGGTTCACAATAAAATTAAGAGGATGGTGCGGAAATTTCACATACACCCCTATCCCCTTCCACACATAATCTCCCCATTATCAATATCTCTCAGTAGAGCGGTGCATGTTTCACCAAGGATCAACTAGCACTGACATTTTATAACCATCCAAAGTCTGTAGTTTACTTTAGGGTTCACTCTTGGTATTGTACATTCTGTGTGTTTGGACAAATGTACTGTATATATAATTATAAAGCCATACAGAGTATTTTTACTGCCCTAAAATCCTTTGTGCTCCTCTTATTCATAACCCCTTTCCCCCACAGCTACTGATCTTTTTATTATCTCCATAGTTTGGCATTTCTTGGAATGTCATACAGTTGGACTTAGACAGCATGTAGCTTTTTCAGAATGCCCTCTTTCACTTACTAATCTACATTTAAGGTTTCTTCATGTCTTTTCATGGCTTAATAGCTCATTTCTTTTTAGTGTTAAATAATACTCCATTGTATGGATGTACCACAATTAATTTATTTAATCACCAACTGAAGGGTATCTTGGTAACATCCAAGTTTTGGAAATTATACTATAAATATATAAGTGTAGATGTAAATTTTCAACTCCTTTGGGTAAATATTAAGGAGCTCAGTTGCTGAATCATATAGTAAGAGAATGTTAGTTGTAAGATTACAAAGTGACCCTACCATTTTGCATTTCCACCTGCAATGTATAAGAGTTCCTATTGCTCCACATCCTTGCCAGATTTTCGTGTTGTCAGTGTTTCGGATTTTGGCCATTGTAATAGGTGTGTAGTTGTATCTTGTTATTTTAATTTGCATTTGCTTGATACCATACAATGTGAAACATCTTTTTATATGGTAATTTTCCATCTGTATATATCTGGTGAGATGTTTGTTAAAGTCAAGAAACATAGATGAAAGATCCATGGACATGGACAAAGAGGTGGGGATTGACTATGGAAGTGGGAGGTAGGCTGGGTGGAAGGTAGCAAAAGGAGAGATAATTGGAATAACTGTAAAACAACAAAAAAAGAATGTTAAAAGATACATCTGATAAGGGAATGTTGTTCAAAACATACAAAAACTTTTAAAACCAAACAATAAGAAAACAAACAATCCAATTTTAAAATGAACTTTTTTTAAAATTAAAAACACTGTAGAATGAAGTCACACTTCCATGCAACAGTGAATACTCTTTCCTAAAAACGAACAAACAAAACACTAGATATGATTATTTCCTTGTATAGTAAGAAAACATTTATTGAATACCTGCTAAGTTATTTGCACTGGAGTGTTTCTTTTTTTTTTTTCTGAGTGTACATTAAAATACAGTGTTCATTAAAAAGAGGTCTACTCTTAGGAACTTATGGTTTAGTAGCAGAGCTATAATTATTAAGCCAAAATATACAAAATACAGAAGGAGGTACAGAAAAATACTATTGAATTTTGGGGTGAGAGTTATTTCCAATTGGGAAAAACATTTATAAAGAAGGAAATAAATTAGCTAGGCCCTGCTAAATTACTTGTGTTTGCATATGTAAAGATGATAGGAAGAACTTAGTTAACAGAAGGATCAACATAATATTAACATCTAACTTCCAACTTTATATCTTAACAAATGATGATCCGGTGGTTAAGTTTAGCTTATCTTGTGGTTATATAAGTTTGGGAAATAAGTTCAAGGATAAGGTCATGGGAAGTCTTAAATGCAATATTGAGAGATTTGAGGAAAAATGGAGGCATGACTATCAGAGAAGTGCATAATTTAGAAATATTTTGACCATATTTTAAATGAGTTAGTGTAAAAGAAGATTTTAGTTAGGAACCTCTTGTAGTAATCAAGAGAGAAATAACAAGGACCTGAACTGGAATATAAGCATAAGTTTAGAGGGACGAAGGTGGATGAGGGAAAGATTAAAAATGTAGAGTCCAAAGAGAGTGGTTGAGTTGGAATGCCGGGTACATGGAGTAGGGAAAAGAAAACCGTCACTGAGGATGCTCATGTTTCCAACCCAAGAAAAATGGTCACAGCATTGACAGCATTGACAGAAACTGTATGATTGGATTTGTGTAAAAAACAAAAAGTTCTATTTTGGCTTGTGGGGTTTCAGGTGTAAGCGGAATAGCCAAGTAGTGATATTTAGCAGACAATTAGAAATATGGTACAAAAACTTAGGAGAGAGGTCAAACCTGAAGATTTTAACCTAAGTATCAACTATATAGAACTGAAGTAATTAGATTTTTGTAATATCAAGGAAGGAGTGTACAGAGAAGAAAAATAAATTGAAAGGCATAGATGAAAAATAATGATATTGAGAGGGGAGGAGGAGGTCAAGAAGAAAGTAAAGAGATAGGGAAATAGGGTGAGAGCAATGAAGAGGTGGTTCCATGTAAGTGAAGGAAGGATATGGACGCTTTCTAAGGAAACCATGCAGGAAACTGCTGTGGGGGAGAGGGTTCACCATTTGAGTATTTGTAGGATAAATCAAAATTGACTTGATAATGTAATGATCACAGAGTGATGCAGACTAGCAGCAGAAGGTTAGCATGGCAGAGGTAGACAGGTGAGTCTTGTTTATAGAAGGATCAGCTAAAACAGGGGAACAGGTTAATAAAGGGAGTTAAACTAATTAGAACAGAACATCAAGGCCCAAGCTGAGGGACACAAGGCAGATGTGAGTGAATTTTCTGTGGATGCTTTAGGGATAAATAGGTTTAAGTACAGATATATATATATATATCATATATATATCATATATATATATCTGGTGAGGTGTTTGAAACATCGTATGTCATCAAGCAAGTGCAAATTAGAATAACAACACACACAGATATAGATATACACATATGCACACATATATATACATATATACACACATATATATATTTATATATTCATATGAACCCATAGGAATGTGTATTCACCAGTCTTAAAAGGAACCTATAACAAAAATTTAATCTTAGAGGTATCCCTGGATCTATTGATACTTATTATTTAAATAACTCCTGTTTGCTTCCACTTTTTTTTCCTACCAATAATTGCTTTCACACAACCTTTATTTTCTAGAAAGAGACCATTTTTGAGGTTGGCATTCTAGTATTTTGATAACAGTTCTTTATAATTCTTTATTTTTATTTTATTTACCTCAGACTGAGGTCATTTCCCTGGGAATGAACTAGCCTTGGTTTTGTGAAGGTTCAGCTTTAATTTAGAGATGAGGGTTCAGAACACGCACCAGCTCCACTGGACAGGTAGGTAATGTGATGTGACATGGCCACGGCAACAGGAGGGCATGTGCCTCATCTTAGGGTCAATTTCCTCACTTAATTCTAATCAGTTGTTCATTCAAAGTCTTCACTGTAAGATGTATCACTGGGAACTTTATGGCTTCGGAAAAACCTGTTCTCTGCTCCCAAGTATGGAATAGAGACTGTTCCATGATGTGACTGTTGTTTGTCCGGCAAACTGGACTTGTCACTAGAATGGAGATTGCTTACCACAACCTCCCCACTGCCCCTTAGAGACTGCCTGATCATAACTGATGATCATTCTGACATAAAACAGTGCTACTTCCTTGCCTCTTGCTATGTGTTGGTTCCTAGAACAAGTGGTTTGTTCTGACCTGGTCAAGCATGTAATTTCCCATGCTTGGTAGCATTCAGACTAGTATCTATGGCTGGACCCAGCCCCAACTATGTAGAATACTTTGACATATGTCATATGAGGCAGGGATCCAGTTCATCTTGCAGTTGCACAAGACACAATTTGTATGTAAGTTGCCCTCAATGAACTCTGTTAATTACCAAACTGGACTGTCCAGCCTCTTTCTTTGGTCTTTTCTGTGCCTCCACTTAGGAAGGTAGATTTTCAGTCTGGGGGATTTTCCCTGGGCCTGCATGTATGAAAACCAAGGAATCTTTGAAGGTATCTAGAACCTTCTGTAAGAACAGATAATATTCTATCATGCTATAGAAGAAGGCTCTGGCTCCTTTATAAAATATTTAACCTTATAGAAGATACTGGATGTTCTCAAGCGAAGAAAAGCATAAGGGTTTGCCTTTATATCTTCTGGATTTTCCCGAAAGGTAATATTGCCAGGTTGTGTTCATTAATTTTTTCTAGTTTTCTTCTTTGCCTGTGTCTGACTACAAGGCATCTTATCGCCTACTGCTCTTTTAGAGTTAGGCAAGAAGTTAGCCCAATTGTAGCTTCTTTCTGGTTAGGTGTGTTCCTCAGGGGCTGCACTTTCAACATCTACTCTATCTCTTTCCACCCCTAACATAAGCTTCTTTTCCCAAAACAGAGTTTACCTTGGGCACCAGCATTCTCTAACTCTTGGTCTAAAGCGTCACCTAAATGTCCCACATCCCTGTGAAAGATGGCATGATATTGTGGATGTTCTGGGCATATATAGCTTTTCTGTTCTCTTAAGTCTCCAACTTCTTTCTTAAGTAATATGTATTCTTAAGCTTCAACTCTGATTTTTCTATCAGTGCTGCATGTTGTGGAAAATTTCAGGCAAGAAGTATATAGTATGGTGGAAAGAGGTCAGCAGCGATAAATAAGACTAGGATTCTGGTTTCAGGTTTTTTATCTGGGGTAAATTTTCTTCTGAGTCTTATTTTTCCCATCTGTAAGATAAAAATGTTGCATTAGATAATCTCTAAGGACCAAGGCCAGACCGAGACTTGGCATCCCTCATTGCCAAATGATTTGGCAGCCCTTCAAACTGATAATCTTCAAACAATTGTTAAACATGTATTTGGTGCAACCAAGGTCAATAAGGTGAATGCTTAAGGATTTATTTTCCCCACTTAAGGTTCCTGTCTACATTGGCAGCAATGAGATCAATTTATATTTTCCCAGTTATATAAGAATCCCTCCCGCTCTTGTTCACTGGCTCTCTGTTTCTTATGAACTCGTGCCCCGTTTCATCATGCTTTATAGATCAGTGCTCTGGAGCACCTCAGTATAGCTCTGATGAGCTTCCTTTGATTCTCTGTCATCTACACGGGTCTAATTCAACCAGCAGTGCCCTGTCTTCCCCCTATGCTCCTGGAATATCTTCACTCTTATTGCCCCCTCTTTATCCAAATGCTCCAATTTTGTTTTCTCCTCTGTACAATTTTCCTCCAACTTCTCAAGACAGAATGAGGTGTTCTCAACTCTGTGCTTACATGTGCTTTTTCATACCTCTGCAAATTTATTTTATTGATGTTATTTGTTTGTACATATATCTTTGTAAATAAACTATGAACTTGTGAACGTTAAAATCCCTGTATTTGCTTTTGTGTTTCATATTCCTAGCTTTTAGAGCCTTTATTAGCTAGCTAGTGCTAAAATGATGTTGCACTGCATAACAGACCACCTCAAAACTTAATGGTTTTAATAATAAAAATGTGTTATCATGCATCTGTGGATCAGCTGGAAGGGCGCTGCTTCAGCCTGAAGGTCTGGATATCTCTATACTATATCTATATTCTTTTATTTTTAAAAAAATATTTACACTTTTTCCAGGTTTGAGATGTCCTTGATCTATAACATTGTGTAAATTTAAGGTGTACTCTATATTGATTGATACATTTATATACTGCAAAATGATTATCACCATAGTATTAGTATCACATCACGTAATTACCATTTTTTTGTGCTAAGAACATTTAAAATCCAATCTCTCATCAACTTTTAAATATATAAACAGTATTATTAACTATAATCACTACACTGTACATTAGATCACCAAAACTTATCTATGTTATAACTCAAAGTTTGTACCCTGTGACAGATATCTCCTCATTTCCCCAAACCCCAAACCCTGATAACCACCATTCTAGTCTCTGCTTCTATGCATTTAGCTTTTTAAGATTCCACAAATAAGTAAGATCATACAGTATTTGTCTTTCTTTGTTTGACTTATCTTACTTAATATAATGCCCTCAAATTCCTTCCATTTTGTCCTAAATGAAAGGATGACCTTCTTTCCATGGCTGAATAATGTTCCAGTATATAAGTAATTCTCTCTCTCTCTCTCTTTCTCTCTCTCTCATCTCTATCTCTACCTCTATCTCTATCTATCTCTATCTCTATCTCTATCATCTCTATCTCTATCTCTATCATCTCTATCTCTATATACCTCTACATCTACATCTTATTTATGTTTATATCTGTATATATTTATCTATACCTCTATTATACACACACATGCACATGTGCACACAAGGTCTATCCAGAAAAAGTCATGTTAATATAATGAGAACAGTTTGCACAACATCAGTGTAAACTGGCAGCCAAGGAGAGTGGACTGGAATGCACATGTATGAACAGTGATGATTTCACTGTACTAGTCAGTGGGGGCAGTAGTTGCAGTTGAGTGAGCATGTGCACTGTGTGGCCATCGAATTCAAAATGACTGAGCAAGTAGAGCAATGAATCTGCATCAGATTTTACATTAAGCTTGAACATTTCTCCATGGAAACTATTTGGATGATCAGAAGGCTTTCAGGGACGATGCAATGAGTGTAACGCAAATAAAAGTGTGGCACGATTGCTTCAAAGATGGTTGAGAATCTGTTGAAAGTGATCCACATTCTGGAAGGACTGCAACAAGCAGAACACCTGAGAATGTTGAATGTGTACGGGTTGCAATCAAGAAAGATTGACCACTGACAGTGTGAGAACTGAAAGCTGATCTGGGGATTCCAAAAACTTACTGTGTCTGAGATTTTGATAATGGATCTTGGCATGAAATGTTTCATGGCAAATATCATTCCACAGTCTCTGCAACAGGAGCAGAAGGAACATCTTGCTGCAGTTGCTTATGACTTGATTCAAACCACTACCAGTTAACCAGATTTCCTCAAGAAGGTCATAACTGGAGATGAATCGTGGGTCTATGGCTATGATCCAGAAAGAAAGGCCCAGTCATCCCAATGGAAGTTGCCTGGTTCTCTACGCCCAAAGAGGGCATGACAAAGTCACAGCAAGATCAAGACCATGTTAACTGTGTTTTTTGATTGGGGAGGTGTTGTCTATCACGAGTATGACCCTCCGGGCCAAACAATTCATAAGGGGTACTACTCCAATGTTCATTGTCAGTTGAGAGATGCAATATGACAAAAAGGGCTGCAGCTGTGGGCAACTGGTGATTGGCAGCTTCATCACAACAATGCGCCCACCCATGCATCACGTATTGTGCAGAGTTTTTTAGTGAAACAGCAGAGCTGTGACTCAGCCCCTCTACAGCCCAGATTTGGTGCCCTGTGACTTTTTGCTTTTCCCAAAACTTAAAAACCTTTGAAAGGGAAGAGATTTCAGACTGTCCATGAGATTCAGGAAAATATGATGGGGCAGCTGATAGCAATTCCAATGAAGGATTTTTCAGAAGGTTTTGAACAGTGGAAGAGATGGTGGGAGAACTGTGTGAGGTCCCAAGGTGCCTACTTTGAAGAGGACCAAGGCACCATTGTTCTATGTACGATGTTTCTTGTACCTTGTATCTTCTTCAGTAAACGCCTCTATTTTTCATAGTATATGGCTGGATACTTTCTGGACAGACCCCATGTACATACTGTGGTATATTTCCATGTACCACATTCTGAGGCCTACTGGATAGAGAGACAATGGTTATTCTTTTCATGGCAATGACAGAGAACAAGCACTACTCAAGGCCCTACATAAGTCATGAGAACTATATGGCATTGTTCAAAATAAGATATATGGCCAATTTCAAAGTCAAAGGGCATAAAAATTTACTCCTCTCACCATGAGGCCATGAAAAGGTTGATGATGCATAATATACTACAATGGTGTGAAGAATGAAGGCTATAAATTTAATCTACCATAATACTTGATGACATGTTGCTGTTGAATGTTGTTGAATGAATGCATATGAATGAGTAAATTTCAAAATTGTGAGTGATTCAACAAGGATATAATTTAATAAGTTGGGAAATATCAGGGCAAAGTTCTAATTTGTAGTATAAATTGTGCTACTATCCGAGGCTTTTCATCGACTAATAAAATAGAAGCCAAATGGCGTGCCGCAGCCATGCCCAATGGTACCACGAGGTCCCCCAAAACTGAAGTGTCTGCAGTGATTCATTCCTTAATCTAGACCCTAAGCTCAGGTATAAAAGCAGCTTTTTGCACATCCTGAGAGCAACTGTTTATGAGAAAGCAAAGGAAAGAAGTAATTCCTCTTTCCTGTATAAATCCCTGACACTGAGTATAGGAGTGACTCCTTTCTATTATCATTATGTTCTTTAGTTTCCTGAGAGACTCCCTTCCCCCCTACATGCCCCCCTCACCCCAAGGAAAATTTTCACTGAGATTAGTGCCCAAGAAATACTTCTTCTCTTTACTAAAGAAAACCTGCTACCTATCTTAAACAAAACCATGATTCTTTTAATTCTATAATGGTTGTGAAGATGTCAGGTCAGTAAACAAACTGTGAGTTTGGATGGATGGATAATCTCAGGTAAAGGAGAGCATGTTAATAAGGCAAAATGGTCATGGAACGCTTTAATATTTTACATGTTCATAGAAAGACCAGGAGAACTTAGGGAGCACGGAGTCGTGTCACAGGCACGTGAGGGTTAAAGTCTTATGTGAGCTTTTCAGAAAGCCAGTGTTCCAAGAGAAAGAGAGCAGAAGGAGCAACGAGATTTGAGAATTCAGGCAGAGTTAATCAGGAGGGAGCAGGCCAGGAAATCAGCTAGCGGAGGGATCTGGATCAAAGGCAGAAGAGCAGAGCGAAGGCAGAATACAAAGCTGCCGACGACGTGCTCCCAGGCCTTCTGCCGAGCTGGCGCAGGGCGGCAGGTGACAGAGCAGCAGCAGCTTCGGCCAGAAGCCAAAGGAGGGTCACTTAGGGAAAAAAACAACAACTGTTTTTCCAGAGAATAAAAGGAGGTCGGAAGCCTTGACTTGGCCAGTGCGGAGAGGCTTCTAAGTGTCTGCAGTTCAGAGAAAAGACAGACCCCAGGGAAGGCTAGGTGTACCACTTTAAAACCTGAGCCAGTCTGAGTGACCAGAGACAAATTGGTGATTATTTTTCTCCCCTGTATGTCATTTGTATGTCAATATACACTGATATTCTTAAAAGTCATGACAAAGTGGAAAATGTAAAGCCAGAAAAGAAAAAATGAGGGAAGATAATAGGCACCCCAGACATAAGTTTCCTTCTCTTTCTTCCTACCTTCGTTCTTCCTTTCTCATTTGGCAATTTAAAAAAAAAAAAAGAGCCATAGTACTACTTTACTTTCCCTTAGGAGTTTGTGAAAAGTAATTTATAAATTATTGCAAAGCACTTGGAAAGGGTAAAGCACTTAATAACATTCCAAACCAGGCCAGGCACGGTAAATTTGCTCAGTGTTGTGGGAAATTTCTTCAGGTTTTCAAGTCCCAATGAGAATGTGAAAAACGCAATACTTTTCCCTTTATGTGAACTTTAAGTTAGCATGTGCATAAATAAGTAAAGGAAGGCTATTTGACTTTTTCCAGACAGAGGACTAGGAATTTCACCTACATACATTTTTATACCCTTATCGCACATCTCTCTCAGCCTCTATTTTTAAGTGTTTACTCTCAGTGGGAAAATAAAAACAAAAGCAATAGAAAGTAAAAGGCAAAACTGCCTAAACATACCTGTGTATTAAATCTGCTTATCTTTACTTGTATTCATATATTCAAACAAACAAACAAACAAACAAACAGGAAGAATGGGTGAGGATCAAATAATTAGTCAATATCCACACTCCTCATGCTGTTCCAGGCACCATGGAGCTGAATCAAGGACAGAGCAAGACTCTTATCTTCACAGAGCTTACAACTCAGTAGTAAAGACAGTAAATATGTGCAATGAAATGAAAAGTCCAAGAATGTATGGCTTTCACTGACCACACTTTGTGTGTAAGCAAAAATCTGACATAAGACAGACATACACATAACTGTTGGTTATCGAAGCATAGAATAAAAGGCAAGAGATTCTCATATCAGAAAATTATTTCCAAAGCCATTTTAGCCACAACGTTTGAAACTTGAATGGCCTAGATTATAGAGAAGGGGTTATGTGTGTTAGGTAACAATTTAAGTGGAAACGTCACAGCAAAACAAAAATTGCTAAGATTTTATAAATGACTCAGTTATCTTTAACAGTGCCCAGGCTTCATGTTTATGAGGTTTTCCCACATCAATACTAAAGAAGGTCTAAAGAAAATTTTGTATTTGCCTTGCCAGATTTCTTAAAATGTCAGTTGAAGAACTGTGGGTTGACTTAAAGAGATTTAAACTAGGCATTCCTCCTTCTGTAAAATTTGTCAACTGCTCCAATATATGGAGACATACCGTGAATGGTAAATGTTAGAAATGAAGCTTTAAATAATTTTGAATCCAGGCTTCTGCCTTTCCAGCCTCTTCGCCTCATTCCTTGGCCTCGCCCTACCTGCTTTCTCTGGCTTACATAAATGTCCTCTTCCATCAACATCCTCCAAACTTGCACATCTTTATGTCTGTGTCCTTGCCTTTTTGCTTATGCAAGTTCTTCGACCTGGAATGCTATACCCTCTCAGCGAAAACTGAATCCCACATTGCATTCTTCAAAGACCGGCCCAGACAACAACCTCTCTATGAATCCTTTTCAGATGCCTTCTTACCACTGATTTTTCTGGGCAGAAGCAAATATGTCCTCTTCTGGGGTCACCCAGAACTTTGAACATATTTCTGTTGTTACTTTCCAGATTGGTGCAGGCCTATACAATTAGTTATGTGCATGGTTGTGTCTCCTAGACTTGAGTTCTTCGAAGGCAGGCACCTAGTATCTCCAGATTTATATTCCCAGAACATAGCATGGTGGCAATGAGCTGACATTTAATAAACAATAAAGAACTGAAAAATAAAGAATGTATTTTAAAATGAGGGATTATAGTTCAGAGAGGAAAAAAGAGAGACAGGTCATCTCAGATTAGTATTCGTACCAGTTTGGAAATTCACTTTCTATTTTAATCATTCTTCTTTGAAATGTAACGTTAAAAAAAAAAATCTTTCTAGGTCATAAAAGTGGCAGAGTGGCTGTGACTGCCGTGATGTTTTCTACAAGAGATTTTGTAGGAATATACCTGGAAAAATATGGAAGAAAACACATGGGAAGATGATTTTTCCATTGAGTGAGTGATAAAATATCAATCTGTATAATATATATCAATGCATATTTGCACATGGAAAAATAAAAGGCACGAGACCAATTTAAACCAAAATTTGCTTCACCATTTAAACTACAAATTAGTTGTCATTCACTCAGGGGCCATTAGACTATTTACTCCTTAGGTCTTCGGCTGCCTCCCTTATCCCTCCCGCCGCCTGGATTTTGATGATTTTACTGTTTCTCATGTATCAGAATGTGATGCTAGAAAAAAATTTGAAATGGGTTAATGATGGTTTTTATTTTTTTCTCCAAAATTATTTGGTCTAAACAAATATTTGGGAATTTAAATCTATTGATTAAATGTGATGTCCATGGTTTCATCAACTCTTTGGTCATAATTAGCTATAATTTAAATAAAATTTACAAGCCATTTACTTTGGAATTTTAAAGTTGAGCATTTTATATTTCATATGGAATGTTAACCCAGGTATACTGAAAATAATATGCTTCGTGTTTGTATTTTTAAGTATTTAAAAAATATTTCAAACTTAATTCTTTTTGGTCTGGTGGGACACTTTATTCCTAGTAGCAATAACCTTGGAGGGTTCACTGTGGTTCTGGCAAGCTTCCAGGATCATATACAGTGATTACACAATGGGATTTTACAGGTGGTCGTCCAATCTTGTGTCAGTTTATCATGCTGACATTCATTTTCCCTGCCTACATGGGCCATTGAGTTCTAACTTCTATGGCTCCTGTGCCATGCCTGGGGAACAGGAATCTTGACAGAGACTAGAGACCCCTGGCCACCCAACGCCGTTTCCCCCTGGGCCATGCTGCCTACCAGGATGCAGCCAGGAGGCTCCCCAGGCCCTCACTGGTCCAGGCCAACAGAGCTCTCTAGTCCACTTCTCCTCCCAACACAGGCATCCTTTTTCAGTTTGACAGAATTCTTTCTCTTTTAAGTTTCTCACAGACATTGCCTCCGCCCATAACTGCTTTCCCCTCCTGAGCCTTAGTTTCGGGAAACAAAAGCCAAGAATTGTTTTGCAGAAAGCTGCTTTGTGGCTTTCCACTCCACCACATTGCTCACTGCAATAAACAGTGTCCCACCTGTTTGGATTAGGAAAAATAAAAAAAGATGAAAATGGAGCGAAAACTTTTATCTCAAGTCACTGTCCAGCTACAATAAATAAATGAGTTGCTAAGTGGAAAAATAAATTTATCTTGATCTTGGAATCACTAATCATCCATCTCAGACTCCACCATAACCTGTATTTCCTTGAAAATGCAACAATTTGGCTTCTTTTAACAATTAAGGAAACAAGAAACTGAAATCGTATCAATTTCATTACATTTCTTTAAACTACAACCAATGACTTGAGAAATTATATAATTATTATATAAATATAATTTGTTAATTAATATTTCCGCTAATAGTTAATTGGAAAGCTCATGCTTGGCAAATTTTTATATTACATTTCACTCTGCAAGGCAACATATATCTCTCATATGAGCATGTTTTTGGCCAAAAGTATGATGCTTGTCTTGGCAAATAAAGATGTATGAACCTAATGATTAATTTTTTGTTACAATTGCTCCCTTCTGTCAGGCACACCAGGCTTTGAAAGGAGTTTTGTTTTATTTTTAATTTTATTAGGGTGATATTGTTTAATAAGATTATATAAGTTTCAAGTGTATAATTCTATAATATATCATCTTTATATTGAATTGTGTGTTCACCACCCAAAGTCCTGTCTTTCTCCATCACTTTGTATTTGACCCCTTTCGCCCTCTTCTACCTCTTCCTCTACCCCCCCATTCCTCTTCTTGTTATCAACCTGTACAACTTGAAAACATTTATGCATAAAGTTATCTGTACTCATATGTTCATTTCAGTATTATTCACAATGGCTGAGACATGGAAAAAACCAAAGTTTCCTTTGATAGATGATTGGATAAAGAAGATATGGTACATATATACTCTTCAGCCATACAAAAAGTTGAAATACTGCCATCTGTGATAACATGGGTGGATCTTGAGAGCATTGTGCTAAACAAGTCAAATGGAAAAAAAACAAGAACCATATGACTTCGCTCATGGGGGATATAAAATATGAAGTTATTTTTTTTAAAGAAACAAAACATGGATACCTAAAAGAAATATTATAATGAAAGCATCTGCCTTAAGATGAACTCAGAGAAATGGAAAATTTCTCATCATTTTATAGATTAAGAAACTCAGCATGGAGAAGGTTAAATAATACATTTTTGAGCTATATAACTATTTCATGGGAGAAAAGGGAAAAAAACATCTTATTTACTAATATCATTAACATTTTAAGATTTACAAAGCACTTTCATATGCTGTGCACTTTCCATTTAAACTCTGTAATTCTCTAATTGTTCCTTATTTTATCCTAATTCGTAAAGAAACAGAAAGTCAGTTTCTAAATAAGAAGCTAACACCCGCATAACTAGAAAAGAGCAACAAAGGTCTCTGATTTCAAATTCTGTATGATATACAGTCAACCATGAGGATTTTTCCAGATTATAGATTTTTACCAGATTCTGTGATTGTCCATTCAAACACTGCTATATAAAATAAGAATTCCTGGTAGAGACGATGCTTATTTTGGTAGCCTCATCTTCCACCACCTCTTCCCACACACACATCCTCTTTAGGACACACAGGATAGACAGCATGCTTGTGCACGACCCAGGATTATGTATAATTACCAGTTGGTCTACTCTAACTTTACCCGTTTCTATTCCCATTAAGAAAATACCCAGAGTTAGCTAAACTGCAGGATTAAAGATAAAGTTTTCTAGATTCCCAGTCTGCTCAAGCCTTCTGACACTGACTGCAAGGAGTTAGAGTCCAGCTGCAAAGCTGGAGGGACGATTCCATGCAATCCTCAGTTCTGACATCAACTGCAAGTTCAGGGATTTCTCAAATCTACTGTTAGGTTTGATAATTCACTTGAAAGACTTATAGAACTCGCTCGCTAAAACCTATTATTTTCAGTTATGGTTCATTATAGGAAAAGGTACAAGGGAGAAAGGCAGGATCCCAAATGTGACACTTTCATTGCCCTCAGGATGTGTTTGTTACCCTCCTGGCATTGATGCGTGATAATACGCAAGTAGTATAGCCAACCTGGAAAGCTCATCCAAGCTTCAGTGCCCAGAACTTTTACTTGCACGATTGCTTGATTGATTTCCCATGAAGTGAACTCTGTCTTCAGCCACCCCCAGGTCCCCAGAGGTTAGGGTGATATCACTTGACCCAAGGAGTCTACCAAGAGTCACAAGTCACTTTGTTAGCAGAGTCTGGTAGATATGATAAGAGGGGTCCACCATGAATAACAAAAACATACCTATCACTCAGAGAGTTCCAAGAATTTAGAGGCTACTTCCCAAGAGTCAAGGACAAACAAGGCCCAAGTCATGATTACACAAACAGTATCAGAATGGAATAAGGTATTGACATTATTTGAGGGAGAGCTTCGAATCTTCTCTAATTTATTTCAATAAGGGAAGCAGTCAGAAACCCCAGCATGCAATTATTAGTAACAAGTTACAACACACCTCACAAATGACTGCCACCCAACATACGTGTGTCTCTGCAGTACAATGAGAACTGCCGCTCCAGCCACTCAGGGACACAATGCACTCACTAACCTCTGCAGCCATGATCGCAGTGTAACTTCTTCATTAAAAGCACTCTCCACATGTCACTCCACATAAGAAAAAACTCTTATTCTTGTGCTCTTTAAGATGAGGCTCAGTTGTTACCTTCCTCCTGAGACTCTTCTCAGACAGTTTATCTTCTATGAGGTGGTTGATGCAAATCTGGGCAAAGCATGGTCCTCCTCTAAGAGGCAGTCAGCCCATTTTTCCCTTTCAGACCCTGGGAAAATGTGAGGGTAATTTTTGTATCTTCAGTCTCTGGTCCAGTCACTATACTCAACCGGTATTTGTTAAGTACCTATAATACTAAGCGGTCTTAATGTGGTCGGCCATTAAATGACCATATAGATTGTCGAAGGGAAGAGTGACAGGAAGAAAACGGGGTTTTGGGAAATTCACCTGACATACTATGCAAAACGAGCTAGAGGAAGGTGAACAAACCGGGAGGCTCTTGCAGGACTTGGGATAGTAGTCTTGATCAGTGGCATTGCAAAGGAAGGCTTCTACCTGACCTGTACATATTGACAAAGCTAATGTAGTAAATCAGTAATGTGAGTCAATCATTGGCCAAAGTCTGCCCTCCCCTGTGGGGGACATAGATGTAGGATGTAGTAACTTCCATTTGGCCAAACACTATCCCTTGAAGAAAGGGACATCCATGAGTTGTTATTAGTCACCACTCACAGCAGCTATCAGACTATATTATACCTGGGATTGGAGCGGTGGCTGTTAAAAGAAGGTGGGTCACTAACAGCATTTACTATCCTCCACCCCTTGGAACACTCAGATACACTTTTTTTCCGTTGAAATTTACTCAATTCAAGCACAGCTTCTTGAGACTTACAATTTCTGGGAAAACTTATAAGCAGAGTTAGTAAAAAAGAAAGCTATAGTTTTCATTTTACCATTGGTACTGAGTAGAAGACTAATATTTATCGTCTTCTTCATCTCACTCACCTAGGCAGCTTGCCTGTTAGGTTGATCTAGATCCTTGACCCTGAGGGGTCTGAGTCCAGGTCAGTTTCTCAAATTATAACTGGATATGGGTATATCAACAGATGCTTTCCAATGCATGACCTGAGTGTCAAATATATTCCTTCTTGTCCCTATTATATAAAGCATCAGTACTACTTCCTCATGATGATCAGGGTCTATTATGCCTACCAGAGATTTCTTTTTTCTTTTCTTACTGATTTACTGTCAGAAGGAGCCAAAAGTGTTAAGAACATAGGTACAGCATAAAGTTTAGTGCTATACCTGTGAGCATCCCTCAGATTCTCACTGAGATTTTTGTGGGAGCCCTCCTCTCCTTGGAATGACAATTTCTAGACCTACCAAGCTGTAAGTTAAAGAGACTGGAAGCAAAAATTCCCTAACTAGGTTAGTGAAATTAATGGTAAGTAAGACCACTTCTACTTCCACTCTTTGTTTCCTGAAACTTTACATTGTATTTCCTGCATGTTTCTTGAGTATATAGTATCACATAATGACCATTGGTTTCAAGTATATGCCACATCTTGCCCACACCTTGGCTGGTGTGGCTCAGTGGATTGAGTGCGGGCCTGCAAACCAAGGGGTTTGATTTCCAGTCAGGGCACATGCCTGGGTTTCAGGCCAAGTCCCCAGTAGGGGGCACACAAGAGGCAACCGCACATTAATATTTCTCTCCCTCTCTTTCTCCTTCCTTTCTCCTCTCTCTAAAAATAGATAAACAAAATTTTAAAAAATAAAGTATATGCCACATCTTGAAGAATACCACCTCATCCTTGTGTTACTTCCAAGCTGTGCCACAGATGAGCCTTCAGAATACCATTCCAACACTGTCAGAATGGCAGCTTCTGAATATTGTGTTATATGTTTAGGATCAATGGATTTCATAGTAATGTGCCTATCATTATACTTTCTTGACATAAAATGAGTCCTTTAGTTTAAACAGTGTTTTGAAAACTCCCATGTCAATAGCTCAGATACTCAGTGAGTATCTGAGGGTGCTGGCTTTGTTACTCTAGGCAGGAAGAAAAACACACACCCAAATACATGTCAGTCAAGGTCATAATTGAACATTGCTATTTCTAGGATTGAAAGAGCCTAATGTAGTCAACTTGCCACCAGATTTTTTGGTTGATACCACATAGGGAATTCAGCATTGAATTCTGTTGCTTGAAGGATGGGTAATTAAGGGCAGCAGTAGCTAGATCAGCCTTTCTGACAGGAAGCCTTTTCTCTTGGATCCATGTGTAGTTTTCACCTCTTTCACCAAGCTTCCCCTAGTCACACGCCCTTTGAACAAGCACTGAAGTGGTCAAGGAGAGAGGCTGGTTGACATCTACTGGCCAAATCGCCCTGTGGCTCAGTTACTTCATGCCTCTTCTTCACTGGATGTCTTCTACAAACATTAATGTGTGGCACAAACATCCTAACACTTTTTGCTTTTAAACATAGTTTTGGCCAATTATTTATTTCCTTGAACTGCCCTTTCCTGGCCAGCAGGCTAAATTATTCACCTTTCAAGGCCCTGACCAGGAACTAAGTCACTCATCATTGTCCGTGAGACTGTAACCTCGGGAAACTTTCTGTTCATTCAAAGTAGGTAAACACAGGTATAGCCCAAAGATTTGCCTTTGGGGGATATTCCTTCATTGCTCTCATTTGGAGTTATTCTTCAGTAGGGTCTATAGTGCAATAGTAATCTATTTTCTACTTGTATCCACACATCATGCCATTTGTGAACCAAGCTCGGTTTTTTTTCCCTGTATGTGGTTACTTCAGTAAATTACCACAGATCCTTTCAAGAAAGAATGAAGAAAACGCTTTCAAATACATTCAGTAATGTTTCAGGATCCTTCTTCATGAAGATCTTGCTTCTCTTTTGGTTGACAGGAGCTTGGTCTTAGAACATGTATAAATCCAGAAACTGGGTGAGGACCTGTGACTTTCCATGAGGGCAGTTGATCTCAGGCTTCTCATTCATCCTTGATCTCTTTTAAGCATATATATTAAGCAGTTCTCTTATTGGTGGTTCATCTTTCTTGCCTCTAGAAACATCATGTTTCATGAACCACCTCGATAAATTTCAAAGGTATGTAGCCCCATTCCCCTACATCCCACTCCAATTCTGGGTACTGCCCTTTTGACCTTGCCTTCTTTTAAAGTAATTCTGTTCACTTTGTTTCCTGAGTTAAGTGCTGCCATCTAGTCTCCGCTGTTCCAGGGCCTATCATCCCTCTGGGTACTAGGGAGGCCAGTTTTGCAACAACATCTCCTACTGTTAGTCCTAGTCTCCAAAAGACAGTCATTATTGAGTTTTCGATGTGCTAATGCCTCTCATCAGTAGCACATTCTTTATCATCCTGGTAAAATTATTTTCTCACATGGGGTGATGAATTTGGTGGCTGGTAAAAACGGGTTATTTAAGAAATTAGATTGCATTTATTTAGCATTTTTCCAGAAAGGGGGAAAAAAAGAGAGACCTTATACAGTCCACTTATTAGAAATGTTCCCTCCGTGGTTGGAAAGGAATAATTCATGAGGCTTTTTCCATGACTTGAGGGAAAATTTTATAATAATATATAATTTTATTTTCTATTCTAAGTTTAGAATAGAAACCTTAGAGAGCATCATTCTGATTATTTATTTTGTGTCCAGATACCTTGATAATAAAAGACAGTGACCAGAATAGCAGGCATGTGTTTCTATTTTCTGAAGCTCTGTGGCGACCTGATGAATTCAGATTTCTAGGCCTAAAACACTGTGAGCCAGCAGCAACAGGAAGCTATTCAGTCAATGTAAGATTGAACTGAGTTCTCTATTCCCAACTGGTGAGGCAGAAGCGAAGGACCGTTTTGTTATTGGTGTTGTAAAGTAGATTTTTGCACTGGATTCAAGGAGATGATGCCTTATCAGTAGGGTTTGTCTTACTACTGGGGCCTATGATGTTTGACAGGATTAATTTTAGAACTGCAATAATTGCAACTAGTCTTTATAAAATTGTATGCAACTGCTAAATATTGATATTTTGTCTTGTGTTGCTAAACATCCCAGTTCCTCTGAAACCTTCTGCCAAGGATTCCCAAGGTTCAAATTTGACACCCCAGCAGCCTCCTGAGATGTTGCATCTGCACTGTCTGTGGATTAGACTAAACCTAAGGGACTTCCAACTATGAGGGTCTGGAGACCAGATACTCTCCCAGCATTGAAGTGAGGCCTCTTGCACTAATTTCTATTGGGAAAGATCTGTGCAAACTGGTAAAAGATGGCTGTAAAACTGAATATTTATTTGTTATGTGAATGCAAGCAGCTGGACAATATAAATATCTTGAGCACATACTGAAATTATACATCAGGAAACACAGCAGCTCTTGGTGGCAGAGAAGCAATAGCAGTAAGGCTAAGACACAGTTATCAGATGTAAAAGTACCAGCGAGTGGAGAAGCAGTCCCTAAGAGCAGGGGTGCTTGGGTCGGACAAGCCTTGGTTCCATCCCAGATCCACCAGTAGCTTTGCAAATTTAGACAACACGGGTAACAGCTTCATCTGTGTCCTCATCTGTTAATGAGCAAAACAAACTTAATGTGTTGATGTGATGATTAATGAAATCATATATATCTAAGCCTCAACACAGCGCTTAAGCACTTAGAGCAATAACTATATTTTCAATAGTGCCATTATTATTATTAACAATAATAATAAAATTCAAAAGCTAAATAATTACAAAGCCTTGCAAATACCAGCCACATCTAAATGTCAGGGTCTGATTGCACTCTTTCTTTGTGTGTAAATATCAGTAGGTAATCTATTAGGTTTATGGTTGTCATTTACAATCTATACTGTCTGCTTACAGACATACCCCACTAGCACTTCTACTTTTAAATAGGAAACATGATATATAAACATAATATTTATTTTTTGTACCTACATAGTAATATATATTTCTGTGGTATATCTATCTATATGAAATATATATGCTGACATGTGATGTGTTATTACATACACATCAAGTCATATAGAGCATGTATGAATAGTTCACATATATAAACAGAAATATTAATATTGTGTATATCACAGAAATATATATTGTTACATTTGTAAAAATAATGACCTTTATTCATGGGAGCTCTGGCTGCCCCTGGCCCACAGAGATATTTGCAACCTGACCATAACCTAGAATACGGTGAAATATACAAAATCACAATCTAAGGCAAAATCCCCATCTCAAAAGAATAGAAACATAGACATTTTGATATAAACTGTGGATTTTTCTACAGCGCTCTTTTCTGATGGTCATGTAGCATTTAATTAAATTCCAGTAAAAGCAGGGAGTTCCCAACTTTGTGGAGTAGTTATTTCATTCTTTGATCATTTTATTTTCTGGAAGGTTTCTTATCACATTTAAATCTACAAACCCCAACTCCCTCCTTCCTCCTGCATTTCACTTTGTAGTCCTACTTTCTGTTGTAGCAACTCAGAAAAATTATTCTTTCTTTCACTTATACGGTGGGTATTTTACCCAATATTTGAACCCTTCCATTATTTAGGGAGCTCGCTTATTTGTGAATCTTGTGGAATTGGGAGGCAAAGGCAGAAATATTTATACTCAGTCTCCCTTAGCTCAACTTTAAACCTGGTGCTGGTGACCTAAGAAAAGGCAGACCACAGACGATGCGCTGAAGCATCAATCAATGGCGAAAGAGCTTGCAGAGCTGTGTTTCCAGGGTCAGCAGTGCCGCAGAGCAGCAATGATGTCCAGGGTTTAGAGCCAAGGCGATGGAAGATCAAGCCATGAGGTCATACCTCATGTGCAGTGGGGTGGCAACAGTGTGTGTTCACTTGGATTGGTTTTGTGGTATGATTTTGGATGGAATCCTGGCTGCTACTGAACCTTTCTTGTTCCTGACCATTTTCCACACCTTGTTCTCCAATGTTACCATTGATATTATGAGTTACTTTATAACTGACTTTTCTGCTTAAACCATTTAAAGTCCATTTCTGTTGCTCCCAACTAGCAACTCTCGCTGATGTAGCATGACAGCCATTCAAACATTTAGAGACAGCTGCTGTGTCTTCCATAGTCCACTATTCGCTATTCTCCAGAGATAGAGTTAGCATGCAATAAAATTAACTTAAGGGTCTCAGAAAAATTTGTTACTCTTGAATAGTGTTAAAAGGTCTAATTTTTATATAAACTTAAATCTGTTGTTAATTACTAGATCAATTTCTTTATGTAATCTGATAAATGTTATGAAATATACATGTAACATGAGTGGAAATATCAAATATCCAATCTAAATAGATATCTGAGATATCTCTTAACAAGCCTAAATATCAAATCTGCTTGTTAAGAGATATCTCAGAAGGGAAAATAAAAGCTAATTCTTTTTTTTTATTTTTAAAGTTAAAAATATTGTTTATATTATGATACAATAACACTTATTTATTGTAGTAATATTAGAAATTACAGATAAAGCAAGAAAAATCCACTACTCCATCATGTAGAGATAAGTTACTAATCCACGCTTTATCTGCTTAAATGTTTTCTTATTTTATTTCTAGCTCAAAAAATGATGAATTGTTATACATATTATTTTATAATTTGCCTCTTCTATTTTAACAGTGCATTGTAAATGTCTTCTCATATTAATAAATATTATCTAATGGTATCCTCAGCCTTGTTTTCAAGATCATTTGTTAATTCTGCACCCTTCTTCCAGGATGAGCCTATCTAAGAGAACTGGCTCCTTCGGTCAAATGGAGACCTTGATCTGGAGCAAAAAGAAGTACCATCTTTCTGCAACTTGCTTTAGTCTCTGCCTTGAGCTTTCTCTATATTGGGGCCTTTCTGAGACTGGATGAATGTGAGAACTTAACTTCCCATGTGGTGGTCTATTCTGAAGGACTTAAGACATTATCTAATAATATGACAGAGTCCCATAGTTTGGAAAATTTGATTTAACTTTTTTAATTTGAGTTTTACAAAATCAGTCCCATGGAGCCTTACAAAGTATTCATAGGCATTATATCAGTTGACCTTGTATACGTTCTATACATGTTTAACTATACTAAATTAGAAGAATATATTTTGGTTAATTTCAGAGCCTTTCTTATAATACCTCCTAAAAATTAAAGAGATTTAAAATAGTACAGAACCAATCAAAATTGTCTTTGTGTGTGGGGGGGAGGGTATCAATGGATTTTAAAATCAACTTATCAATTTTTGTCCACATTAATGGGATTAATCTAAACTCTGAACTTTTTTTATCCCTCCCAGACTATTTTTACCTCTTTTTAACAATATGGTTTTGAGTTTTTAAGAAATATTATTCTTTGAATTCTCAGAAATATTTGTAAGTTGTATAGGAATTTTCATAAACATAATTGACATTTGGAGCTGTAAGTTGAAATGAACTATGTGTGTGTGTGTATATCTCCAGATGCTAAAAGTTGTGGAGAATTTATAAAAATGCTTTTGCAATAGTTATAAAGAATCTTTTATTTAACTGCATTTAGGCTTAGAACAAATGATCTCTTTTTGGTAATGTACACATATATAATAGCTGGGATTATTGTTGTTGATAAAAGTAGAGTAAAGTGTGCCTGGTAGCTATAGAAAGAAAGCATAAATTAACTTGGGAAGACATATTGGAATGACCAATGCTTGTGCTGCTTGATGGAAAGCCATATTTTGAAGAAACGAAGACCTGAATACTAAAGCATCATACTGGATTTTGCCATATTAGCAGAGTGACATTAGGAAGTCTGCAAAAAAGGGTATATATAAAAGAGATGTTGACAATAAGTGAAAAGTGCTCCTTCAGAATGAAACCTTTCTTTCAGAAACCATGTCAATATCTCAAACAAAGGCTCTAGCACTAATAATACACCTTTTTGATGAGCTTATAATCTATAGCAAATCTTTTACTACAAAATCATAAGCATGTAATTCTGTAACATAACAAAATCACACTCAAGCACACTATTGGACGTTTTAGATGAAATGTTCAAATTGCTGTTCATCTTGTGTGAGACATTCACATGCCCTACCAACCACATTCAAAGGCATTACTTCTGCCGGACCATGTAGTTTCAAGTAGTTTGGCTATAGACTTCTGTTTCTTTTAGGAGAGACTCTTCTATGTTTATCGACGTATTATTTGCAGAAATACAGGGATCTGCCATATACATCACTGCTTTAAAGTAAGGCTTGTCACATGGTACTTATCTCAAAGTTATTGGTAAGGTTCATCTCTTTCATTTTAGCTGTTGTTTGGGTGGGTTGTGAGAGGATTCCACTTCTAATTTCTTGATTGTTCTAAATTGTTTATTAGGTAAGACTTTTACGAACATCACATATTAGCATTAACGGTGGAGCTAGACAGTGTTGTGCCTTTTCCAAGCTCCATGGCAAGAACCACTGACAGTGTGATGGGTCTGTGCCCCTCTCCAGGGCCACGGCTCTTGCTGCCTGCAGGTGTCAGCCCTCGCCTCTCCCTGTGCTTGTGGACTGGCTTGCTGATCCAATGGGAGCCTGGATTCCTGCGATGGCATTAAGGAATGAAAAGAGAATAACCTCAAGGAATTTGTTCGTCGAATCTTCACCAACCCAGTAAGAATCCAGGCCTCTCAGAGCCCCAAAATGTCATCCCGCTGGCTCCTTGGCAAAAGACTGAAGGCTCAAAGCAAACTTTTAGCTGGTTGACACTGTAATGGACAGGCTTGCAATAGGTTGCACCCTTAAGAATAGAGTGCTTACGCACAGCACACACAAATCCAATATATGGCAAAGCCTTGTTTGGCCATGTATCCTAGCCTACGCACTTTATCAGGGCCAGGTGGAGCGCAGGTGCAACAAGTGAGAAGGGAAAAATTTTAATCTTTTTGCCAAAGGTCAGAAAGCAAGTCAAAGGCAGTTCTTGGCCCAGAGCTCCAATTTTCTGAAATCAGCTCAGTGTTCTCTCTCATACATGTATTGATCAGTTAATATTTTTATTCCTTTACTACCTCCTTGAGCATTAAAGTGACATATAAACTCTATTCTCGTTTGCAAATGGTGAATTAATCATTTAATGCATATCATTTTTCTAAAATTTAGTTCTATTTGATATCACTGTGGCTTTGAAATTGACAAGGAAACAGAAAAATAACACAGGGGGCATGTGAGAATATTTTCAGTAAGGAACCTACTTTCTGAGCCAGGTAGATGAGGTAAGTTACTTTCATGTATTTGATTTACAAACATGAATGCTCTATCATCCAGGACTAAAATATAAATATTGGCCAACATGTTCAGAATGCTACTCCAGTATTATGGCCAAAGAGGTATTGGATATTCAATATTTTTAATGTCATATTTATATAATCTCTGATAAGTTCCATAACATTCCCTTCCCTGTCCCTACCTCCTTCCAGGCAAATGTGTGTCATTTGCTCAGTTCACTTTTAAAATTTCTCATTTAGGAATAATAACTTGTCTTCCGTAATTAATGGCAATTTAATAGAAATAACCCTGATAAAGTTGGCACAACAAACACTATGGATAAATAGTTATTAGCGGTGTTTCTCCAAAATGCAGGGTTTGATACACTGTAGTAGAGAAACTGGAGATATATTAAGCTTGGGGGGATAGATAAGGGGGTAGAGGAATTGAGCAAAACAGAATAAAGGACTCATGGACATGGACAACGGGATGGTGATTGCTGGGGGGAGGGGGTATAAAGGGATTAAATGGTAATGGAAAAAATATAATAAAGATTACACATTTTTTGCCCTGGCTGGTGTAGCTCAGTGGATTGAGCTCCAGCCTGCAAGCTAAAGGGCCACTGATTTGATTCCCCAGTCAGGGCACATGCCTGTGTTGCAGGCCAGGTCTCCAGTAGGGGGCGCGCGAGAGGCAACCACATATTGACGTTTCTCTCCCTCTCTTTCCCTTCCCCCTCTCTAAAAAAGAAACATAAATAAAATATTTAAAAAGATTATACACTTTTCAAAAAGACAGAGAAAACATATATACCTCTTTGATTAGAAAGAACCCCCCCCACCCCAAATGTGGAAGACTGAAAAAAGGGAGAAGTTGGAGGTACTAAACCACAGCTTCCCATTTCAGAGCCCTGCTTGCTGCCGTTTACTGAGAGTGAGGATTGTAAGTACAGTGACTGTGGCTTCAGGTGAAGGTGGTAAGTAAAGAATGTTACAACCAACCCAAACCAGCTCCTGGCTATGACTCTGGTGGACCCTGGGAGAGGAGCAATGACTGCGTATTCCACTCTTGAATTTCAATATAGCTTTAGAACTAGAAGGGAGTGATTCTTCAGTATTCTCCCCTTATTTGCGGTTTCACTTTCTGTGGACTCGGTTACCTGAGTATTAAATTAAAAATTGCAGAAGTAAACAATTCCCAACATGTCAATTGGGAGCTGTTAGGAGTATCGTGATGAAGTCTCGCACCCTCCAGCTCTGCCCCTCTTAGAACGTGAATCATCCTTTTGTTCAGACACCCATCCGTTAGTCACTTAATCTTCTTGGTTATCAGATTGACTGATGCAATATTGCAGAGCTTGTGTTCAAGTAACCCTTATGGTAGCCTAATGCTACATCACGATGCCTATGTCATTCACCTCACCTCATTGTAGACAGGAAGGGCAGGTACAGTACAATAAGATATTTTGACAGACACCACATTCATATAATTTTTATTACAGTATATTATTATAATTATTCTATTTTGTTATTAGTTATTATTGTTAATGTCCTACCGTGCCTAATTTACAAATTAAACTTATCATAGGTATGTATGGATAGGAAAAAAACCAGTATATATAGGGTCCGGTACTATCTGAGATTTTAGGTGTCCACTGGACATCTTGGAACCTATCCCCCACAGATAAGGGGGTACTATTTTGTTTCTGCAAGAATTATTTCACTAGTTTCTAATGAAATGACTTGGTAATAAAAATTAAAAGGTATTATTTTCACGGTGACCTTCATGTGATGACTCCCATGGTATTACTTTGGTCCATTTTTTTCACCATACCCTCTATTCCATGTGATTATAGCTAGCCCTAACTACGTGATTTTCCTCTCTCTCTCTCTCTCTCTCTCTCTCACTCTCTATGTCTGGGTTTTTGGGGTTTTTTTTGCATAAACTATTCATGCTCATTTTGGGTCCACAGAGCCTAATGTATTCAACCATATCAATGTTGCTACCTCTCTTTACCATCCTTAGTTTTTTGGTAAGACAGAAATTTCACTGCTGAAATATATCCCCCCAGGTCATTAATTAAAAGGTTAAACAAAAGTGCATATATTTCTGAGGTTTATGAACACTTTTATTATATCCTTTTAAAAAAATCACCTAGCTTTTCGCTCACCGTGTTGTTTCCTGCCTTTGCCCTTCTCAAGAAAATAGAAGAAATTAAATTGAATATTAAACACAGTTTGGTAGAAAAGAAATATAAAAATATAAAATGAGAGACTAATCTGGTCATGTCACTTTGCAGTTCACTGTGTTGTCTTTCCTCTAAGCTTTTGTAAATACAGCTCTTCACGTTTACATCCTTCCTCACTTTGCCTTCACTTCGTCTACTTCTAATTCTACGTGCCCCCTCTCCTTGCCTGGCCTGCAGCTGCGTTATGTGCTCCCTTAAATGGTTCTGGACACTCTGGGCTGTGTGCTATTTTGGCCCCTTGCACACGATTGATGTTGCCTCTACACTGAGGATTATTCGAGGATGGTAACAACAGGTTTGCCTGTTCTTATTGTTAAATCTTACATTCTGCTCTAGGAAATTCAATTAACATTTGCAGGCAAGAAAGGAGGCAGACAGAGTGGAAGGAAGAAAGAGAGGAAGAAGGGCAGAAGGAAAAGAAAATGCCATTTTTAAGTGATTAATGGACATTAATAAATAACATTTGTCCTTCTGATTTTAACTCCACAGTTCTGTGACTATTCATATTATTTTTATCAGTTGATAGAAACACAACTGGAGGCAGGTGGGTGAAGCAGTTGTCTAGTCTAAGCACATTCACAGAAAGTAGAACATTTTTCTTTTTGTTTTAAAAAATAATTTGGTGACATTCAGGCATACCTCATTTTATTGTGCTTTGCAGATATTATGTTTTCATCAGCATTGAGGCAGACCCACCACCAGCAAAAAGATTATGACTCGCAGGAGGCTCGGATGATGGTTAGCATTTTTTAACAATAAAATATTTTTAATTAAGGTATGTACATTTTTGAGACATAATGTTATTGAACACAATAGATGCACAGTGTATTGAACACAGTGTAGCACAGTGTAAACACACTTTTTTATACACTGCAAAACCAAAAAATTAACGTGATTCACCTCATGGCAATGTTCACTTTATTGTGATACTTGGCTTATTGCAGTGGTCTGGAACCAAAACTACAGTATCTCCAAGATGTGGCTGTAGTCGTGAGACAATGATGAAAAGGCATGGGGCGACTCAGCCAGAAATCAAGATCCTGAGACAGGGAGAGAACAACCCCCCCACCAAACAGCTCCCTTGCTACGGTGTTATACAAAAGCATGTGTTTAATAATCGCGGCTCGATGGTGATGGTGATGGTGATGATGAACAATGGGCGATAATTTCCAAAATCATTCCTTTTTATTTCACCTATACATATTCCCTTGAGTCTAGGGGTAGTTTGGATTACCTCTCACTTATACCTCATTTAAGGCAGGCAGATTATAGATGAAACTCTCATAAGTAAGCTCAAGAAATTTAGAGGCAGTAAGTGGCTTCCATTTTTTAACTTGTGTGGAATAGTGCGTAAATGCCCTACTTCTGTAAAAAATGCCAATTATTTGTGATTTATAATGCCAATGTTAACTCTTCACCAGATTATGTATTTCCACAAATTTCAAAATGAGGGTGAGCGCTATATGTTTTGTTACCATGACTCAGGTGATTGGTGCCTAGATTTCTAAAGATCCCAAGGGTTTCTTGTAAACGCCTCTTCCTAGCACAGCTCCCAGCTCGATTCTGCAGTCCCCTGAGCAAGCTATCAAGGAACGCTGCTGTATTCTTGTTAGTCAATAAAAAGGAAGAAAAAAAATGCTGCTGAAGGCATTTCTTTTTTCCTTTGCACTCCTTTCAGATTTCTATGACATACTTAATCTGGGTCTTGTGCCCTGTCAACTTTTAATAGTTCTCATTTCCCAACTATCTGCTTTTGTGTGATCATAAAATCCTTTTAACATTTTACTTTTTCCCTTAAGAAAATGTATCCTGGTTTCCGGGATGTGACCTTCAGCTTCTTTCGTAAATACGCAGGCAGAGAATCCATTCAGGCTCTCAGCCACAGCAGCCTCATCTGTCACTGACTTCCCACTTGTCCTCTTAATGGCCCTATGGATGCCTTGCTCTGTTGTATGCTTTTAATGTCATAAAAGAAGTTTGTCCTCTGATTTGGTCATTTCTTTGCCTCTTTTTCTCCCCTGGGCCCTTTTAGAGTTCCCTTCCAAGAGTAGAGGATTTGATTTTCCATTCCTTTAAAAATGTGGGATCTTAAAAAGGGAGGGGGAGCCTTTCTTTGCTGTATCATTCTAGAAATTACTTTTCCACTTTGATCTTGTAAAATGTTAAACAAATTTACCGCTTATTAGTAGGACTGGCATTCTGGGTGATGCTGTGTTTTTAAAAACCACTTCCCTGCTCTTTACCCTGACCTTAAATCAGTGGCTTGCCTGTTTCTGAATTGTATTTTATTTTCTGTCTTCCTAAATATCTGTGTTGTCTCTAAACACCTCTAGCTCCTATTGGAGATTAAATCATATGCTCAATGAGAATTAATCACTGCTTTCCATATTCTTGCTCTCCTTAGAGTCCTAAATATTAGTTAATCCTAAACCTGGCATTCTTTCCTCTCTTTCGGGCTGATGTACTCATTAAATTAGAAGGCGGCATTGCACCAGATCCAGCGCTACTTCCGCCACTTGATGTAATCTTGTCCTATGCATAGGTAATTAAAATCTTCCACTATTACTATCCTGCCCTTTTCTTGCTCTGTGTGTGTGTGATATTTCATAGTTCACTTCTGCCAAGACAGCCTATAACATTACTGTTATCACATTTTTAACCAATTTATATTACATAACTCCTGTCCTTCATTACTGCTGCTTTAGAAAACGGACTTATGAAATTTTCCCTCTAAACAAAGGAGCATATCTTTTTATTTCTGTTGATTCTTACAAATATGGGTGCCTGACACAGAGTGGTCATTAGAAGGTTTATAGAAGCCCCAGAATTAACATGTTAACGTTAACAAGGTTTTGTTAAACAATAATTGACCACTTTAGGTAAGTAATTACACGTGGTAGCTAGGAAATTATTAGGATAAATACACACGTTGCAAGTAGGCTGATGACCTCATAAAATGGCCGCATATTTTAAAAAGAAACAGAGCCCTGCACATAAAGGACATGTTGGAAATCTAGGAGCAGTCTTTGGATTGTTTGCTGCCACTGCTTCTAGGCAACAGGGAAGAGATGTTTACAATCTGGGCTCTCCCCTGCCCCCATCTCTAGAAGCTTTTCATCTGCTGCCGCTGCAGCAGTTGATAGAACTACAAGACCCGGTGCCTGATGCCACCCCTCCTCCACCTCACTTCCATCTCCCGGAGCCCAGCTGCTAAGGCCTATCTCGCTAATCACTCCCTTTACCACCATGCTCCTCTGTGGAAGTTAATGTCACGTTCAGAGAGGGCAGTGCTGGAGGGAGAGAAGATTTGATTTCCCATTTTACCTGTGAGCAAAACAGCATCAGAATAAGGTACCTCTTTTGTCCTTGATGCTTGACTCCAATGTTACTCCCCTTCGACCGCGTCAGGTAGCCCGGTAAGCGGGATCGGATCCTCCGGCTGAGAGTACGACTCGGAATAGGGACATTCCCTTGACCCCAGCTTGCCAAAAACAGTTTTTCTCAAGGAGTATGCCCACATTTTCCATGATGATAATCAAACAGAAAGGAATATGATTTTAATTTGCTTTTTAAAAACATGAAACCTACATTTGTTTAAGAAATGGAGGGTGGAAATTTAAAAAAAAAACCACCAACAGTAATAGAATATCAAGTTCTAAAGGTAACTCTGTCCTGGCCTCAGGAAAGAAGCTTTATTTTAATTCTTCTTTTATAATGTGGAAAGCAAGACGATATTTGAAAAAGAAAGGAAAGGCATGCATTATGCAATTAGGGGAAAGAAAAATTGAGGACTGGGACTGTTAGGCCAAGGTTACTGTTCTGGTTGGCAGGAAACCTCCTCCACCTGGTTCGGATACCACCCAGAGGTGGCTGGGGCTGGCCAGCTAGAAGAACAACTGAATTTCGAACATGTCAGCTTGACAGGGACTATGTGATCTTTCAGGGATATTGTACACAGACTCCATTTCTTCTCCTGAGAAGAGGGTAGACTAGGTCACCTATTAGTGACCTTTTATTCCCATGCTCACTGATGAACAATTCATTAGCATGCAGTGTGTGGTCAAATAGAGCCATCTTATAGTCTGTTTGTTATGAACCCAGACATTGGGGCTGATGCCTGTGTTCAAATCCTGGTGGTGTTGCTTCTCACTCTGGTAAATGCTCTTCAGCTCTTCTGTGCTCTTCACTGGTAAAGTGGGGACCATATCCTATAGGATTATAATAATGACTTAATGAGATAATAGGCATAAGTCACTTAGAACACTGCCTGGAACATAGCGAGCATTCAGGAAATGTTAGCTATTAAAATTAATAATCTTTCTGATGAGTAAAGAATTGGTAATTAAAATGCATCTTCATGCTATCTGCTATCATAGTTAGCATCATCAACAGAACGTGGTTAGCATTCAGCATTACTGGGCCTGACATTCTCCAAATCCTGTCCAAATTAGAAAAGAATTCAACCTAAATCTTATATTGAAAAACTGAGCTTAAATGCAGACATCTATGTTCCTTAACGAGGTCAAGTTGGCGCCTCTACCACTCATGTGCCTATGAATCCTTGTTTCCTTCAAACTCTTTAAAGAATATCACAGGTAAAGCTTATATGGCACAAAATGCTTCAATGAATATCATATTTAATCCTCAGCCCAGCTCTTAAACTAGTATGGTGATTATTTCTGGTTTACAGAATATGAATTAGGAACACAGGGATTCAATGATTTTTCTGATTTTCACAGCTATCAAGTGATGAAGCTGAAGACTCACAAGTCTTACGATTTTAAATTCTATGCTTTTCTTGTTATGTTCTTGTGTTTCTGCCATGGATATGGCGCACTGGGTGTGGGGATGTAGACTGAAAAGATGCAGAGAATGAATGGGGAGGTGAGAGAGAACGAAGGAAATAAGTGTGCAGAATACAAAGTTATTTATATTTGTATCCTGCAAAGCAAAGAATGTGTTGCTGAGAGGAAACTACTACAGACCCTAATGTCTGTGAAGTATTTAGCATCAGAGCCTTCGTCCCATTAGATGACACATGAGGAAAAAACATGACCCTGACTCCTGGCCTTTACCCCACAGCCCAGGTACAAATAAAAGTCTTTTGTCTTTCTGTCTGACTGAATTTCTCTTGTATTTCAAAAATTTATACCACAATTAAGGCAAAGCTTTGTAAGGAGAACAAAGCAAGGAAGTTTCCAACTATGATGTTCTAAATAAAACCTAGTTGGTTAAGGCAGTCGATCATACAGAGTTGAAAACACCTGTACTTCAGAGCCAATCAGGATACAATTTAATTTTAACCTAAAAGTGTTGACTTTAATTTAATGGCTTTATTTGGCTTGGACCCTTGTAAACTTAGAGATCAGCTGTCTTTCTTTACACCCTTATAGCAACTGGAAGCTAGTAAGAAGTTTTTAACTGTGTGTGTGTGTGTGTGTCTAAGAGAGAGAAAGAGAGAGGGGAGAGAGAGAGAGAGAGAGAAAGGGAGAGAGAGAAGAAGACAGGTTGATGTTACTATTTTCTTTCCCAATCAGTCCCTTTTAATACATCTATGAGTTTTTTTATCTCTATGTATGATTTGAACACAGGGTCTTTCTTTTATTTTTCTATATTTTTAAATTATTGTTCAAGTACGGTTGTCTCTATTTTCCCACCACCACCTCCCAACCTCAGTCCAACCCCCCTTTGCTTTGTCCATGCGTGCTTTATACATGTTCCTTGATGACCCTTCCACTTCTTTCCCCTGCTGTCCCCCTTCCCCCACTCTGGTTACTGTTAGTTTGTTCTTGATTTCAATGTTTCTAGTTATATTTTCCTTGCTTCTTTGTTTTGTTGATTAAGTTTCACTTACAGGAGAGATCATATGGTATTTGTCTTTCACTACCTGGCTTATTTCACTTAGTATAATGCTCTCCAGTTCCATCCATGCTGTCATGAAGGGCAGGAGCTCCTGCTTTCTTTCCTTCTGCTGCATAATATTCCCTCGTGTAAATGTACCACAGTTTTTTGATTGACTCATTTACTTAGGGGCACTTAGGTTGCTTCCAGCACTTGGCTATTGTAAATTGTGCTGCTATGAACCTTGGAGTGCATAGGTTCCTTTGAATTGGTGTTTCAGGGTTCTTAGGGTATAATCCTAGTAGTGGAATTGCTAGGTCAAAAGGCAGTTCCATTTTTAGTTTTCTGAGAAAATTCCATATTGTTTTCCTCAGGGGCTGTGTCAGTTGGCATTCCCACCACCAGTGCACTAGGGTTCTTTCATTCCACATCCTGGCCAGTACTTCTTGTTGATTTATTTATGATGACCATTCTGACTGGTGTGAAGTGGTATCTCACTGTGGTTTTAATTTGCATCTCTCTGATGGCTAGTGATGCTGAGCATCCTTTCACATATTTATGGGCCTTCTGTATGTCCTCTTTGGAGAAGTGTCTGTTCCAGTCCTTTGCCCATTTTTTAATTGGGTTTTTGTCTTCCTGGAGTGGAGTCATGTGAGTTCTTTATATATTTTGGACATGAAACCGTTGTCCGAGTTATCATTGGCAAATATATTTTCCCATATGGTTGGTTCCCTTTTCATTTTGCTGATGTTTTCTTTAGCTGTGCAGAAGCTTTTTATTTTAATGAAGTCTCATTTGTTTATCCTCTCCTTTATGTCTCTTGCTCTAGGGGACAAATCAGTGAAAATATAAGAAGCCAAACAACTGGTGTGTACAGCCCGTGGATATGGACTAAGAGGTGAGGGGATGATGGGATGGCATGAAGGGCGGAGAGGATAAAGGGGGGAAAATGGAACAACTGTGATAGCACACTCAATAAAATATATGGAAAAAAAAACACCCTAAAACCGAAAATATTGCTGCATGGGATATCTGAGATTTTCCTGCCTCTGTTCTCCTCTAGGACTTTTATGGTGTCATGACTTATATTTAAATCTTTTATACATTGTGGGTTTATTTTTTTGTATGCTGTAAGTTGGTGGTTAAGTTTCATTTTTTTGCATGTAGATGTCCAGATCTCCCAACACCATTTGTTGAACAGGCTATTTTTATTCCATTTTATACTTCTTCCCCATTTGTCATATATTAATTGACCATAGAGACATGAGTTTATTCCTGGGCTCTCTGTTCTGTTCTGTTGATCTATAAGTCTGTCCTTATGCCAGTACCAGATTGTTTTGAGTAGTGTGGTCTTGTAATATAGTTTGATATCAGGTATTGTGGTGCCTCCTACTTTGTTCTTCTTAAAATTGCTGCAGCTATTTGGAGTCATTTATGGTTCCATATAAATTTTTGAAATATTTGTTCTATATCTGTGAATTATGTCGATGGTATTTTAATAGGGATTGCATTGAATCTGTAAATTACTCTGGGTAGTATGGACATTTTGATGATGTTAATTCTTCCAATCCCTGAACATGATATATGCTTCCATTTATTTGTGTCTTCCTTAACTTCTTTCTTCAGTGTTGTGCAGTTTTCTGAGTACAGGTTTTTTTACCTCCTTGGTTAAGTTTATTCCTAGGTACTTTATTTTTCTCGTTGTAATAGCAAGTGGGATTTTTTGCCTGATTTATGATTCTGATATTTCATTGTTGGTGTACAAAAATGCCTTTGATTTCTGAATATTGACTTTGTATCCTGCTGCTTTGCCAAATTCACTTATTTGGTTGAGTAGATTTATGGTGGAGTCTATAGGTTTTTTTAATGTACCCTATATCATGTCATCTGCAAACAATGACAGTTTTACTTTCTCTTTTCCAATTTGGATGACTTTTATTTCTTTTTCTTGCCTGATCCCTGTGGCTAGGACTTCTAATACTATGTTGAATACAAGTGGTGAAAGTGGACATCCTTCTCTTGTTCCTGACCTTAGTGGGAAAGCTTTTAGTTTTTGCCCATTGAGTATGATGTTGGCTGTAGCTTTCTACTATATGACCTTTATTGTGTTGAGGTAGGCTCCCTCTACTCCCACTTTGCTGAGTGTTTCTATCATAAATGGATACTGTGCTTTATCAAACGCTCATTTTACATCTATTGATATGATCATGTGGTTTTTGCCTTTCCTTTTGTTTACATGATGTATTACATTTATTGATTGGCAAATATTATATCATCCTTGCATCCCTGGGATGAATCCCACTTGATCATGGTGTATGATCTTTTTAATGAATTGCTGGATGCGGTTTGCCAATATTTTGTTAAGGATTTTAGCGAGTATGTTCATCAGTGACATTGGCCTATAATTTTCTTTCTTCATAGTGTCTTTATCTGGTTTCGGGATTAGGGTGATACTGCCCTCATAAAAAGAGTCTGGGAGTCTTCCCTCTTCATGGATTTTTTGGAATAGTCTGAGAAAGATGGGGTTAGCTCTTCCTTAAATGTTTTGTAAAATTCTTTTGCGAAACTGTCTGGTCCAGGGCTTTTGTGTGCCGGGAGTTTTTTGATTACTGCTTCAATTTCACCAGCTGTTATCAGTCTGTTAAGGTTTTATCCTTCTTCTTGATTCACTTTTGGAAGATTATATTCTTCTAGAAACTTGTCCGTTTCACCCACGTTTTCAAATTTTTTGGCATGTAGTTGTTCATAATAATTTCTTACAATCCTTTGTATTTCTGTGGTATCAGTTGTAATTTCTCATCTTTCATTTCTGATTTTATTTATTTGGTTCCTTTCCCTTTTTTTCTTGGTGAGTCTAGTTAAAGGCTTGTCAATTTTGTTTATCTTTTCAAAGAAAAAGCTCCTGGGTTTATTGATCCTTTGAATTGTTCTTTTAGTGTCTTTGTCATTTAATTCTGCTCTGACCTTGATTATTTCCTTCCTTCTACTCATGCTGGGCTTTGTTTGTTGTTGTTCCTCCAGTTCTTGTAGAAGTAGGGTTAGGTTGTTTATTTGAAATATTTCTATATTTTTAGGTAGGCCTGTATTGCTTTGAACTTCCCTCTCAGGACTGCCTTTACTATGTTCCATAGGTTTTGGACTATTGTGTGTTCATTTTCATTTGTTTCCAGAAATTTTTTTACGTCTTCCTTGATCTCATTATTAATCTATCCATTGTTTAATAGCATGCTATTCAGATGTCATGTGTTTGAATGTTTCTGAGTTTTTTCCTTGAGTTTGATTTCTAGTTTCAAGCCCTTGTGGTCTGAGAAAATGCTTGATATGATTTCAATTTTATTGTATTTGTTGAGCCATGCTTTGTATCCTATCGTGTGGTCTATCTTTGAAAATGTTCAACGTTCGTTTGAAAAGAATGTGATTTTACTTCTTTTGGATGAAAGGTTATATATATATATATATTATAATATATAAATATTAGGTCCATTTGACCTAATGCATCATTGAGTTCCACAATATCCTTGTTGATATTTTGTTCGGAAGACCTATCCATTGTTGACAGTGGGATGTTAAAATCCCCTACTATAAATGTGTTGCTGTCTCTATCTTTCTTTGAGTCCTCCAAGATTTGCTTTATATATTTCATTGCTTTTCCATTGGATACATATATGTTTATAATGTTTATGTCTTCTTGATGTACTCTTCCCTTGAGTATTATGAAGTGTCCTTCCATGTCTCTTTTTATGGCCTTTGCTTTGAAGTCTATTTTGTCTGAATAAGTATTGCTAACTTGTTGTTTTTTTTTATCCTGTCCATTTGCTTGGATTATTTTTTTCCAACCATTCGCTTTCAGTCTGTGTAGGTCTTTTGTTCTAAGGTGGGTTTCTTGTAGGCAGCATATGTGTGGGTCATGTTTTCTAATCCATTCAGCTACCCTATGTCTTTTGATTGAAACATTTAATCCATTTACCTTTTTTTTAAGATTTCAGGGAAAGTTTATTTTACTAGAAATATGTGATTGCTTAAACCAACTAAAACTTGGAACAGCATCATGATAACCACTATTACATTCATGTTTATAATAGATCATTGTTGTGCAAAAAGAATATTCAAGGTGTACAGTAAATGCAATTTTAGCTTAGTTTGCCACAAGTTATATTTAAGAGAAATAACACTTTCCTGGGCTCTATTATAAAATCCAAACTTCTTATTTTCACCTTCATACCCTGTCATTTATAATTTGACTCATATCTCCCTCTTTATTTCCTTCCATTTCCCTTTTATTCACCCTATTAGTAGGAGGGACCATATCATCTACTGTCCAAACTGAAACAACTCTAGGAGTGAATGCAGGTCTCTAAAGTAATTAAACTAATATAAATAGTTGAAATATTATTTGCTTACTGAAAATTGGGTTTTAATACACTGGTAAGAAATTATTTTTCAAATCTATTTTTTAAAAAATTTTAAGTATATTTTGTTGATTATGCTATTACAGTTGTCCGATTTTTCTTTCCTCCTTTATTCCCCTCCATCCTGCACCACCCCTCTCACCAGCGTTCCCCTCTTAGTTCATATCCATGGGTCATACATATAAGTTCTTTGGCTTTCCATTTCCTATACTGTTCTTAACCTCCCCCTGTCTATTTTGTACCTACCATGTATGCTTCCCTATACCTTTCCTCCCATTCTCCTTCCTCCCCCTCTCCACTGATAACCCTCCATGTGATCTCCATTTCTGTGATTCAGTACCTGTTCTAGTTGTTTGCTTAGTTTGTTTTTGTTTTTGCTTTTAGGTTCAGTTGTTGATAGTTGTCTGTTGTCATTTTACTGTTCATAGTTTTGATTTTCTTTTTCTTAGATAAGTCCCCTTAACATTTCATGTAATAAGGGCTTGGTGATGATGAACTCCTTCAACTTGACCTTATCTGTCCTTCCATTCTACATGATAGCTTTGCCAGATAGAGTCATCTGGGATGTAGGCCCTTGCCTTTCATGACTTTGAATACTTCTTTCCACCCCCTTCTTGCCTGTAAGGTTTCTTTGGAGAAATCAGCTGATAGTCTTATGGGAACTCTTTTGTAGGTAACTGTCTCCTTTTCTCTTGCTGCTTTCAAGATTCTCTCCTTATCTTTACTCTTGGCTAATGTCATTATGATGTGCCTTGGTGTGTGCTTCCTTGGATCCAACTTCTTTGGGACTTTCTGAGCTTCCTGGGCTTCTTGGAAGTCTATTTCCTTTGCCAGATTGGGGAAGTTCTCCTTCATTAGTTTTTCAAAATAGTTTTTAATTTCTTGATCTTCCTCTTCTTCTGGAACCCCTATGATTCAGATGTTGGAATGTTTAAAGTTGTCCCAGAGATACCTAAGCCTCTCCTCATTTTTTTAAAACTCTTGTTTCTTCATTCTTTTCTGGTTGAATGTTTAAATAATTGATTTGAGTCCCACCCAGTTTTCTTCCCTTCAATGTTGGTTCCCTGTATATTTTTCTTTATTTCACTTTGCGTAGCCTTCACTTTTTCCTCTCCTTTGTGACCACATTCAACCATTTCTGTGAGCATCCTGATTACCAGTGTTTTGAACTCTGCACCTGATAGGCTGGCTATCTCTTCCTCACTTAGTTCTATTTTTGGAGCTTTGATCTGTTCTTTCATTTGGGCCATGTTTTTTGGTCTCTGGAGCACCTGTTATGTCATACGGGGTGGAGACTTAGGCATTTGCCAGGGTGGGGCAACCCACATGCTACTTTGTGGCACTGCCTGTGGGGGAGGGGTCTGAGAGGGAACAATGCTGCTTATTTGGTTCCCGGCTAGCTTTCAGTTACTTCCCCTGCTACCCACAAGCAAATTGGGCCCTTTTGGTGCCTAGTCACTCTGCACTCAGCAGTCAGGCTTAAGCCCCACAGGGCCAGGGCAGAGTCCCTCCTGGGGTCAGGGCTATTGCTTCCCTTCAGGCTGCTGAAGCTCAGGGGAGTGGTCTGCTTGAGCAAGATGGCTGCTGCTGCAAAGGGAACGACTCAGCACCGGGATCCCGGCAGGCTACTCTCTCAGTTCTCTCCCCTAAGCCTCTGTCCCTAGTCTTTCCGCAGGCGTCTCCAGCCCACTCTGTCCCCGCCTTTGCTGGAGACCAGGGTAAGTGGCTACAAATGAAAATTTGTGCATTGGCCCTTTAAACAGCTATTTGCATCTCTAGCAGCTGTCTCTGGCAGAGAGCAGCCCTGCTGCTTTTCACTGCAGGTTGTTATCTGTGTACTTTTTAGGTTCTGGTGCTCTTGGATGGGGATCCTAGCTTAGGGTTTAGACCCCACCCTTCCCAGGGGGACCCAACTGCTGCTTAATTATCCCTCTAGCATTGCCACCTATGGGGGCCCAACCAGCCTTCTCGCATCTCCGCCACACTCCTTACCAGTCAGGTTGTGCTGAACTGATTCTTCTATCTGTCAGAAGGTTATAAGGCTTCTCTCTTACAATTGTTCAGTTGTTTGTTCTGGGTGATTGCTCCACAATTTAGTTGTAATTCCAGATCGGTACTGGGAGGAGGTTAGTGTGACTTCCATTCACTCCTCTGCCATCTTGCCAAATCCTGAACACAGGGCCTTTCTTAAGGGGGCACTTCAAATGCTCAGAAAGAACCAGAAGACATGGTGTATACAGACAGTTACCTGCCTCACATTCTACGAATGCTTATCTGGATCAGGATCCAAGCTTTAGGATGAGATTTCAGGAGGAGAGATAGGTTAAAGTTTGGCCCACCCCTCTGCTTGAAGACTTCCAAGGAATAGGGATTTCAGACAATCAGAAAACATACCTAATCTCACCAGGAAAGGAAGCTGCAGTGCGTCTAGTTTAAATGTTGTCCTATTTTGAAATTCAGTGGGATTTTTTTCACTCTGATTCTAAGAGTACTATGAGATTTTTTTCCTTAAGCATATTAATAAACATGATACTGATAGAGAGTGAAAAAAACATTTCCTCATTAAGATAGAAGTTATGAGAGAGAGAGAGAGTTAAGAGTGCTGAGCATTAAAAAAAAAAAGTTTTCTTGGAGGGACACCAGTGGGCTTAGCAGGAAAGAACTAAGTGTGAGTCTCTAAAAACCGGTGAAGTTATGGGAAATGAGTACACAGATGATGCAGGACCACAGGAGTCATGAAAACAGAACTAGGGGGCATTAGAAGGGATTTAGGGTAATTTTTAAAGAATATAGTTTTTTTTGTGGCTTGATGTTCCTTGCATTGTATAGTTCTAGAATTTATTGTTATTATTTTATATTAATTTAGCAACTTTATAACAAGTTTTCTCTAAGAATTTGCAATTTGCATGCAGAGCTGTTCTAGGACATTATTTTCCCAGTTGGTGGAATGAGTCAATTGTAATTTTGCTCAAAAATACCTTGCCCCTGTGTTGACAGGTTGTTTCAAATTATAAGGGTCATAGTACATTTTACACCCCACCCCTACAAGCCAAGCCATATGACATTCCCTAGACTGGCTGAAAAACAGAGGTTTAATCTCTGAGGAATTGGTATCAAAGAAACATACAGCTGAAGGCGGAGAGTCTTACACTGAAAACAGTGTGATTGAGTAAGAATCTACATTCTGAATGGTGAGACTTGTTCCATACTTGAATCTAAGAATGGTGACAGCCAGACTATATCTCTCAGGTAGGAAAGTAAAACATTCTTTTTGGTAGAGGATAACCTAGAAGTGTTGAGCATTTCAGATCATGTGGTAAAATGGGCCAGCCTGATCACTTTATATTGCAGAGATCCAGGAAATGAGCCCAGCCAATGGACGCAGAACATCCAAGCAGCTTCTTAGCACTCCAACAGAAATACGAATGGACAGTCAAGGACCCAGGAAATACGAAGGAAAAAAGTCCCATTACGTGGAAGATAGAGCCCAAATAAACTGATGGCAGAAGAACCTCAAAGAAACATTAAACAATTCAGATAGTACAAAAATGTTTAAAAAATTAGTAATTAACATCTTCAGATAAATAATGAGGCTGCTGCAACCTTGAAATGAGAAGAGGAAGCTGTTAAAAAAGAAAAAAAGAAAGAAAAGAACACAGAGTGCTCTTAGAAATAACAGCAAGACATTTATCCAACGAACTAAATTATGAAATTGAGCAAATCTGCCCAAGAAGTGGAAAAAGGTATATGAAATAGAGAGATAATAAAAAATTTCACTATAGATTAACATTCAAAACACAGGGGTTTAAAAAAGAGGCACAATAAATTAATGACAGAAAACTATTGAATAAATTATTTTAAAACATTTTCTAGAATTTAAGGAGATAGTTTGCAGGTTGAAAAGGACTATTAAGAAGATCCCAGCACATGACTGGTCCCAAAAGGGTGATTCTAAAACTTTATGAAGAAAGAAAAAAACAGCTTTCATAAAAGGACTGGAAATCATAATTGCATCAGACTTCTCAAAATTAACTCTGGGAACTGGAAAAGAAAAAGGTAGCAATGCCTTCAAAATTCTGAAGGAAATCATTCTGAGAGAATATATAAAATTCTCAAGCCCAGTGTAACTATCAGTTGAATGTAAGTGTAATAAAGACAACATCAGACATGCAAGGTCTTAAGAAATTTGCCTGTCCTTTGCTCTTTCTCAAGGAGTTACTAGAATCTTTGTTTACCCAGAGAAAGATGTAAACAAAGTAGGAGACAGACCTGTGGTCCATGAAACCAGAAATCTGTAGGAGAAAGTTACATAGAAAAAAAATGTTTAAATTAAAAAAAAAAAACAGGGAAAAGAAGTAGATGTAAAAGAAAGCAAATGATATATCATATAATATTATACAGATGAACCATGATATTTACATAGTTTTAATAATGTTAAAATTCATTATTATTGTAACCAAAAATTATTATATGGCTGTTGGGAAGTTCCTACGAAGAGGTGCGTGTGTGGGGGAAGGGGTGTTTGTGCATGCATAGAGAAGAGTTGGAGACAATATAGAGAAGATAGATTTTTATCTTTCAGGGTAAGTCAATAGGCGATACTTAAAAGTGCAAAATCAAGAATGTTCTAAATGTATATTTAGTCATATGGAAAAAATACCAAAAGAAACAGTTAAAATGATAGAAAGCAGTTGCTTTTAAGAAGTTGTAAAACTGTTCTTCTTTTTTTTGTTTTGTTTTGGTTTTGTATTGTTGTTGTAAACCTTGTGCAACTATTTGTCGTTTTATATTTATAAATCTGAAGGGGGAAATTTGAATTGGGAGATTGCAATGCGGCTAGAATTAACAGTGAGAAACAGAATCATAGGACAGGAGGTTGCAGGTAGATTTAGTTAGCCCTTTATATAGGCCTGGAAGAGTTTCTAGAAAGCTATTAAAACAAAGAAGGCAATGTTAATTAGTATTTGCAAAGAACATGGAATATGGCAGTCACTTGGTTCAATATTTGCGTGTATCCTGGAAGGTGAAAAAAAAATTAAAAGGGCAGAGAATAATATAAATTATCATGAACGCCTCTACGTCTTCACAACCTGTTCATAATTATTGCACAAAACCTGCCTGCTACATTTTGCTTAAACAGAAAATTTGAAAATTATTAGTAGCTGATTGCTAATCAAAGCATTTAAAATGTTTCCTGGGAAAAAATAAGCTTCCGAATAGCCCCCATAATGTTGGCGTGCTCTTTCCATTAGTGATTGCTCAGCCCCCATAATGTTGGCGTGCTCTTTCCATTAGTGATTGCTCACTGAATATTGTGATGGCTATGTCTTGGTCCACATGGAGTCCACAGTTGCAGCCAATATAACAAAGAAACTGTGTATAAATTTATAAAAATTACTTATAAAAAGCAGATATGTTATTTAGAAAGGAAGAAGTTGTATCAAATTGCAGATTTGTTCTGTTGGAACAAATAACAGTATGTAGAAGTCTGAGAACTTTATTTGGTGTGTATTGGAAAGGGTTCTTATATTCTCTTCCTGAAACCTAGGTAGTCAGATTTTCCATTTCTTGATACCTAGCCAGTACATAGTATTTGGTGGTCACTCAATATCTTCTAAATCAGGGGTTCCCAACCCCTGGGCCATGGACCAGTACAGGTCCGTGTCCTGTTAGGAACCGGGCTGGCCATGAGGGAAGCTCGCCTGAGCTCCGCCTCCTGTTTCTGCCCCCCTCACTGGAGGTGGGCAGTGGGGAGCAAGTGAATCTCCCTGAGCTCTGTTCCTGTACCCCTCTCTGCCTGAGCCCCACCTCCTGTCCTCCACCCCTGGAAAAACCAGTTCCTGGTGCCAAAAATGTTGGGGACTGCCATTCTAAATGAATGATTACATATGTAAACAAACAAAAAAAAATCTTGGAAGGTATTGCGAGAAGTCTAGAATCACAGTGAAAGGAAATCCGAGAGAAAAGGACCTGTTTATTCTATTTTAAAAGATATAAGCCATAGAGGTTCTATAGTCCTCATCCTGGTCTCTTGAAAGTCTCACTATTATAAAATGTCTATTTATATCTGAATTCTACTTCTAGTTTCAGAGTTTAAGATCATTTCCTTGTTTTCTACTCACTCATTTTTGGATATGGAAAGTCTCCTAGTGGCATGGATCATGGGCCAGCCTAAAAACTGGGCAAGCTAGGGGTGTGCTATGTTTGGAACAATTTAACTCAGATATGTGCTGAAATTTTTATAAATTCTCGAACCTGGTGAGGAGTCAACTACACATCCAGAGTTTCAGTAATAGCTAGAAAAAGCCAGGATACCAAGCACTTGAGAAAGACAAACCAAGTCTGTTTGAAGGAAGTGACCAACTCCTCACTCAGATTAGGTTAGTAACCAAGTGGAAACATTGCTTCATGGAAGCTTGAGGGGTCAGGGGTCTCGGCTTGCCTCTCTGCCTGGGCGTGCCAGTGTTTGGCCCGGCTAGTATAGCAGTCTCTGTGTAGTAAAGTATATATCTTTTATCTGCATTAAGTGAACTTACATCCTTTGCCTATTGTCTTCTTGCTAATCACAGAATCATCATCTTTTTGACAACCATGGAATCCTACAAGTAAAGATCTTTCACATAAGTGAAGACAATTCTACCTTTCAACTTTTTCTTCTCTGGATGTGTAATGCCTTTTTTTAACAAGAGATTTTCAAGCAATCTAATCATCATTGCTTCCACATATCTGCCACTAATGTGTTCAAGTTTGTAGACATTCTTGATTATTTTCTTAACATTTAAACCACAATGTTCCCTTCTTGCTCACTATATTCCAGTAGAAAATGCATGATCTTGGACATCAGAGACCCATGTTCAGATCCAAGTTCTGCCATATATTCTGGGTTCTTTCGAAGTTACTTTACCTCTGAGCCTAATTTTTAAATGAAAATCATGGTAAATTAGAGAATAATCTACAATGCAGCTGTGAGAATTATTATGATAATGTAAAATGTTTTGAGAGAGAGATATATAACAAACATTCAAATGAAAGTTAATTTCTCTTTTATGCCTGTATTTATCAATATAGGATAGTTCTTAATGTCTCAAACCCATGCAGATTATTCTTCTATATTTGCCCTAGGTTTTAATGTTCAATGATAAAAATAAGGCATGATAATTGACCATAGGGGTTGAGAAATGGTCTTATTGAGAAATATTCAAAAGAACTGTATGGCTCTCTGTCCATTTGTCATGGTTTCACATATGATCATTTAGCGAAGCTGAAGCACATTTACCAGAATTCTCTCCCTTGTGTGCTTCTAAGTTAGGACTGGCTACAAGAAAATTTGTGCAGAATTTGAAAGATGGAGGTGAAGCATCAGTTATTATGCTCAGAAGGTCAGTTCAGGACCCCAAACACGGGTATAGCTGACACACACTGTAGCTGATTGACAGATGTGCTTGGCTGATGCCCAGCAGCAGCTAGGTCTGCAGCCCCTTCAGCTCTCATTAGATATGCTCAGCTTCTTCAAGACCTGGGCCAGGCACATATACAACGTTTTTGAGGTCAAATGTACCTGCTTTATGTGCAGGTCACCACGTGGTCAGGTTTACATGCAATGAGTGACAGTTGCAGGCAGTTTCTAATTTGTCTTGTGGGTTCCTGTTTATTCTTTCAGATTCCAATTTGTCTTTGCTTTTGCCCATCTCATGCCCAGACTTTTATCTTAAGTGGATACCCTGCTTACATTTCATGACTTCAGCCTCCCCTAGACACAGAGACAAGAATTTTTCATAGACTCTTCTATGAAAACTGAGAATTACCAGTTCCCACAAGTCAGTAAGTCCATAATAAATCCCTTATTCCTTATCAACCATAGTTGCCCTTCTTGTCTACTTGAACCCTAACTGATATACCATGGGGTTACTTTTTTCCAAAATAGTAATTTTTTTTGTATTTGCATAAATTAGCTTTCACACACCTGAGGCCCAATTGAAAAATTTATCTTCTTTAATCATTTCACAGCCAATATAATGTAAGTACAATTTTTGTGTCCAATTCTTATTCACATCTATTGTCCTTTTTCCCCTTTAGACAGTTTAGATTTACTGAATCTATTATGAGTCAGAGGCTTTGCTAAGTAGCTTACATCATCTCATTTAATCTCCACAAAAATCTCATAAGATAGGTTACTCTTACTATCCTCTTTAGAAATGAGATAAGAAAATTTCAGAGATGGCCTGAGTTTCACATTGCTTTTGTGTTACTGAAACATACTTGGTGGCTCATTTGAAAGTGTACCAAAACATCAGTTTATGGAAAATAAGAAGTGTTATTTAGAAAGTAACCATACATCCCAAATTGCAGAAAGAGCAAATATCAGTAGTTGGGAAAACTATCTGTGAGCTGTGAAACTTTATTTGATTTAAGGTCACACACAGAGAGAGAAAATGGCAGAGGCAGTGCTCTAGAATCTGAGTGCTGAACTCCATGCTACCACACATTTAACACTATACTATTTGAATCAGATTGTCATTTTTAATAAAAACCTGCTAGAATTTTGATTGAAATTATCGTGAATATACTGATCCATTTGGGGAGAACTGATGCTTAAAAATACTCAAATGTTTCAGTTTATAAACCTACCATATTTCTCCATTTGTTTTCACCTTTACTGTCTCTCAACAAATTTTTGTACTTTTAAGTATAGAGGTTACATACCTTTCGGTAAATTCATTCTAAGTATTTTATTCTTATCATCAGAATTACCCTTCCAAGCTCAAAGAATTAGGTAATTTGAATAAAGTAACAAGACACATGATAATAAAATTAAACTGGAAAAGTTACTTATTAATCAAAAAATTTTTAATTGGATATTCCCTTTGTAATCCTCCTATAGTAATATGAACAAACTGACCAAAATACAGATAAGAATATGTTACTATACCCTAAATAAATGCACTAAAATGCATCATTAGATGGTACTCCAAATTGAGAAGTTATTAAATTGTTTCTTAGTGAGTCATTAAGGTTTTGGCACTAGATGCTAGAGTAAAAATAATCAAATGTTAATAGAGAAATGAGAAAATTGGTTCAGTAGTCCATTCAACTACGATTGTCAAGAGAGCCAACCATGTGAATGGCCTACATGGAGTTCTTAGATCAAGGTTGGTGGAAGTCGCAAGATCAATAGAAATACAAATTGCTTCACCCTCTTGAAATTTAGTGACACTTATGAGGGATGACCTGGGCCTTCATACAAGCTTCTATGTAAGTGATTTCAGAGAAGGAAAGCATTTTGAGATCCTCACAGCAGTTGAAATGTTATGACAATGAGAACAAAAGAGATGGTAACTTTCATTATGAGCCTTACTATTCTATTCATTCAAATTAGAGTTTCCAGCATGAAATGGGTTGCTAATGGAAAGTATTTTTCACAGTGAATTGACAACATATACTTGTTCACCAGTGTCAAACTGGAAGCTATAGAATGATTATGTACTAGCTGATCATAATTCTAGTATTAAGGATTTGGCAATTAAGAAGCAGGTGCTCTTTCTGCTGGACCCACTTATGAATTCTTGAAACTATCTTCAAGGTGGCAGTCAGGGTTCTTTTGGACTCTTAAAGTGTGGTATATTAAATAATTGGCCACTGTCTTTCCCTGCATGCAATTTTTCTTTTGCCATGGTCTCATCTGGGATGGTATATACTTCTTTGCTACTGGACTTTGGCCCTAGCTATGGGACTTGCTTGGTCAATGGCATGTGGGGAAAGAAGTCACAAAATGCCAGTTCCAGGTCTAGACCTTAAGGGCTTCAAGTGTGTTCCTGTGTTTTGCACCTCTGCCACCATCGTAAGAAAAGCTTCCTGAGTAGCTATTTTCCCTTCAGCCAGATCCCTGGAGTGATGACATGTGGAGTAGGCCTGAATGATAAGCCAGCATTTGCTGCACCTGCAGCTGCATGCAGAAGCCACTGAGTCAAGCTCAGCCTAGATCATCAGCCTCACAGCTCTAAAAATAAGTGATTATTTTGTTTCATGCTCCTGATTTGGGGTTGTTTGTTCAGTAGCCACACTGCAGCAGTTACTAACTGATACAAACTTGGTACTGGACGGGGGGTGCAGCTGTAACTGAAACAAATACATGCCATTAGATTTGGGACTGGGAAGTGCGTGAAGATTAGGAAAACAGTAAGGAAACTGAAATTTTTCTGGAAATTTATATCTGGAAAAATAATGACTCAATTGTAAAGAGGCAAAACATTTAGTTGAACTTTCACCTGCTAGAACTCGAAAGGTAAAAATTGTACCTCACCAACTTGTAGACTTGTAGAAAGATGGTTTCTAGGCAAAATATGAAAAGGGTAAGCTGGCCTTTTTTAGCTGCATATAATATATTTCTATGAGAAAAAGATGAGATCAGAAAAGAATTTACCAGTTTATAAGCAGAATGTTATAAATTCCAGAAATTGCTGGTTTTGAAAATTAAACTATTCCTCATCTTCAGCTTCTCTAGTGAATAAAAGATTCTCAGATTAAGATGTAAGACGGAAGCAAAGATTAAATCGATATTAGAATAGGGCCTGGGGGCGCAGGACAAATCGGAGTTCGGCCCTCATAACATTTGTTAAGATCTCTGAGAGAATCGAGGTGGTGCCTAGTAGATCTCTCCCAACTATAAAAAGGGCATCTAAATAGGCTTTCCTGATAGAATAACCTGGTTTTTTTAAACCATTTATAGCATGTAAAACACTAACCTTAATAGTAATTTTATACAAATCTGGCAAGCTTAATTTTTAACTTACTTACTTTAAATTATACAAAATATTTAAGTTATATATCTTAGAAGATTAATATTTTATTTTTTGTACAATACTTTGTTTTTTTTATCCTTAGGAACAACTTTTTTTTGGTCACAAAAATAAAGTATTTCTTACACAGGAAGACAGTCACATTAAGGAAGATTACTGGCATAGACCCACAAAAGCCTAATTTGTCCAAGATTAAGAGTAGAAAGAAAAGTGCACATTAGAGAAAATTGTGGCTGTGGTTTTTGGCCCATAAAATAGACTGAAAAAAATTTATAGAGATGATTCACGATATTTTTGAGAGATTTGATTGACCAAAGTCCTGAAAGAAGGACTGGGCCTGCTGGAGATGTAAGACCTCTGGGCTCCCAACCACCTACAAGTAGGGAACAATCTGAAAATGTGGCTCAGCTTCCATAAAGGGCATTTGAGACAAAGTATTTTTTTCAGAAATGGCTAGAGGGTAGTTGGGGGAAAAGGACATCTCAGAGGGAAGAACAACAATCCAGGGGAATGAAGGCCTAGGGAACCGCTCCCTGGAAGCAGAATTTGGATCTTATCAAACACAACCAGCCTGTCCCTAGAGTACGGGGGTGCCTGGAGACATTCTCCCAGTGGACTTTCACAATGATATAGACCACCGCTTACCGGGTACCTGCATCTAATTTTTTTCTCCTTCCCTTTTCTAATGAGAGTGCTTATTATAATTATTCTCTCTCAGTTGCAGTAGCGTATCAGGTTTGGGGGAAGTAACTTTCCATCCTCCTTCACAGGGTTCCAGATTTTAAAAGGCCTCATTTGTATTGATGTTGATTATAAGATCCTGGACACGGAGCCTAATGTTGTGTGGCATGAGACTTGAAAGGGGCCTGGGAAGAGGGTGTTTTGATTGTTTGTGTGTTTGAGTGTTTGTATGTGTGCGTGTTTTGTAGTTTTGTTTTTGCATGAGGGTGGGTTTGCAAATAAGTAATTGTGGCCAGGATGTAGATTGTGGTAGAATGAAACCTTTTGTCTCTCCAAATTTTTATTCCTTTTTACATCTATATTTTTCCATGACTACCTCTGGAGCATAATGTTTTTTCCTGTGCCTTAATTTTGACCTTGGAGAGTAGTACAGTGTTCCCATTCTGAGCCTAGACCTTAAGTGGCATTATTAAGTTTGCACTCACCCTCTTTACATGTCTTCCAGCTCCATGAGGAAAACATTCCTGCTGCCTCTTTAACCAGAATGAATGGAGTGAAACAAGCCAAATTAGACCTACAGCTTGAAACCGAGCTGCCTAGCTATGTCCAACCTAGATTAGTGGATCACCAGCCGATCTATGAGAAGATTATTGTTGTTTTAAGCCACTGAGTTTTGGAGTGGTTTGTTAAATGGTATTAGAGTGGCAATATGCAATGGACCCATAAAATATCAGCACTCGCAAAGGAGGAGGAGCGAAGACTAGCACCGGCGGGAAAAATTATACCTGCCAGTGCAGCCACCCACTTGCCGATGAAACTGCCCATTTTAGTTTCTGGTTCTTGTCCTGTTCATTCTAACCCTGCTGAACCCTTTTTCGTTTTCATTCATTAGCAATGTCATGTGCTTGGTCTAGAATGAAGAAGACAAAGTCCACTAGGTAAGAGGATGCTGCCTAGCTTCTAGAAAGCCTTCTGAATAAATGGTGATGACAGATGGTTTTTCCTGTGCTGTGGACTGAATGTTTGGGTCCCTGCAAAATTCGTATGTTGAGGCCCTAACCTGCAACATGATGGTATTTGGGGCTGGGGCCCCTGAGAAGTAATTAGGTTTAGGCAAGGTCATGAAGGTGGAGCCTTAGTGATGGGATTAGTGCCCTGATAGGAATTGGAAAAGATCAGAGCCCTCAGTCTGCAACATGTAAGAATAAAGTAGAAAAGGCAGCCTTCTGTGAAAAAGGAACAGGGTCCTCACCAGTCACTGACCTGGGCCCACCAACCTACAGCACTGTAAGAAATACGTGTTTGCTATTTAAGCCGCCCAGCCCATGATACTCTGTTATAGCAGCCCAAGGAGAGGAAGACATCGTATTATTTGAAACTTACTTTAAAATGATACATTAAGGGAGTAAAATCAGCTTCATGATTGAATAAGTCATCCATCATCAGTCCCCCATCAAAAACAGTAATTTAGCATCCATCCATGGACAAAGTGCCTTTGTGGAGCTGCGGGATCCTGCACCACACAAAAAAGGACTTAGGAAGTCTCACTCATTCATGCATACGTACCTCAAGCCTTGGCTGTGGACACCAAAGTGGCTCATGAACCGGCTCCAGCTCCTCTAGGCCATGGTCCAAGAACCCTTGAAGAACACTGTGGAGACTCAATGCATGGATGAGAGCTTTTGTGGAAGTTCGTGTTTCCAGGAAAGAGCTTACCACTGGGGAGAAAAGTGCAAATCTGGATGTATTAGAGAAAGAAAAAACAAAACCAAAGCAAGAACAGTGTGAGCTTATCCATATCACCCCTTCCCTGAGGTGCACCGCTCAGTGCCAAGAGAAATCTCAGCCCGTGATTTCTCCCATGGGGGGAAGTGTAAGTGTGTGAGTGTATGACAGGCTTCCCCTTCTGTCTGGGCTGCTGCCAAACAGGCTCTCTCTTGCCCCATTCAGGATACTGAGTCATGAATGGAAAGAGTCTATGAGAGAAATAGATAGGACAGTTGAAGAATATTAAAGGGATACAGATTCTACTAACTGTGTGTGGATTCCATCAGGAAAATCACCCATGAGCTGCTAGGATGCTTTACCCATAGATCTTCCAACTGACTAATGGGCACCCCTAGAATTCTGCACACCTCACTCACACATCTCTGCTATGGCTGATTCTCTGTGCACTGTCCTGACAGCCACAGGAGTGAGCTCAGGCAGTTGACTAGTAAGCACCTGCAGAAAACAAGCTCAAACCCGTGGGCCAGGGAGAGATCACAAAATTCAGATTTATCTGTCCCCTTGGAAAAGCAAGAGAGAGATTTTCGTGTGGCTTGTTGCACTGGTGGACCCAGAGAAGGTATACAAGCTTAAGAACTCTGTCACAAGAGGGAGCAAGGGTTGCGGAGCAGGCACAGACACAGAAGATCGGAGAAAGCCTCAAAGTCCCTAGCAGGGTTGATGAAAGGTCTTTCTCTCCCAAAGTCAGTTATTAAATCCTGGAGGAGTTGAATGCTACTTCACATGCCAAGACAGCGACACAAGTCTTCAAGGAACATGAAAAATTGAGAAAACATGACACCACCAGGAACTCACACTAATCTTCCCCAAAGACATGGAGATCTGCAATTTACCTGATACCAAATTCAAAATAGTTTTTTTTAAAAAGTTGAATGAGCTATAAGAAAACACAGAAAGACAATTCAACAAAATCAGGAAAACAATACAAGAATAAATCAGAAGTTTAAGAAAGAGATCAAAACTATAAAAATGAACCAAACAAGTTCTGAGCTAAAGAAACAGTGAGTTAAATAAAAATATAATAGAACCAACAAAAAGGATGGAACAGCAGAATAAAGAATTTGAGAATTAAAAGATAAGACCTTAGGAATTATTCAGTCAAAGGAGTGGAGCACAAAGAATAAAAAATGAAAAAGAGTAAAGAAGGCTTATATGACCTATGAGATGCCATTAAAAGAAACATTCTGTGAATTATTGGAGTTTCAGAAGGAGAAGAGAGGGAGAAGAGAGCAGAAATGTCATTTAAAGAAATAATAGCTGAGAACTTACCAAATCTGGGGAGAGATTTGGATATCAGAGTTCATGAAGCTTATACATCACAAAACAAACTCAACTTAAAGAGGTCTTTTTCAAGACACATTATAATAAAACTGTCAAAAATCAAAGATGAAGAGAGAATCTTAAAATTAGTAAAAGGAAAAGAAAAAAACTTATAACTTACAAGGAAGCCCCTATAAGGCTGTAAGTGGCTTTCTCAGCAGAAAGCTTATAAACCAAGAGAGAGGGAGGTGATATATTCAAAGTGCTGAAAAGTAAATAAATGAATGCCAACCAAGAGTACTCCATCTAGCATTCGTTCTTCATAAATGATGAAGAGATACTTTCCCAGACAAATAAAATCTAAGGGAGTTCATAGCCACAGGAAATGCTTTGTAAGAAATACTGAAAGGATTTCTTTAAGCAAAAAATGAAAGGATACTAATTAGAAATATAAAATTAGAAAAATATAAAAATATGCAACATGATAAAGGTATATAGTATATAGTCAAAATCATAATACCATAATATCTAATTCTGTAACAGTAATGTAGCTATAGTAATTTGTTAATAAATAGATAATTTCTTTAAATGTAAATAGATTAAATTCTCCAATCAAGAAGCATAGAGTAGCTGGATGTGTTTTTCAAAAGCACAGCTTTAAGCTGTTTATAAGAGACTCATTTTAGCTTAAGCACTTCCCCCCTGGAACAAAGTCAACAGATGGAAAAAGATATTATACATAAGTAAGAACAGAAATAAATCAGGAGTAATGGTACTAATATTAAATAAAATATACTAATACTAAGCCAGAAACCATATAAAAGACAAAGAAGATCATTACATAATGGTAAAAGATTCCATTCACCAACAGGATATAATAATCATAAATAGAGGGGGAAAAAGCCAAAAAAGTGACAAGACTAAGAGCTGGTTGTTTTTAAAAAGATAATAAATAATTGACAAAATTTAGCTAGACTAATAAAAAAAGAAAGAAGTCTCAAATAAAGCTAGAGATGAAAGAGGGATGTGACAATTTATACTCCAGGAATACAGAGGATTGTAAATAACAATGATGAGTAATTATATGCCTCCCAAACTGGATAACCTAAAAGAAATGAATGAATTCCTAGAAACATACAACCTACCAAGACTGAATCATGATTAAATAGAAAATCCGAACAGACCAATTACTAGTAAGGAGATTGACTTAGTAATCAAAAATCCCCCAACAAAAAAGAGCCCAGGGAAAGATGGCTTCATGATAAATTCTCCCAACATTTCAGAATCAATTAATGCTAATTCTTATCAAACTCTTCCAATAAATTGAAGAGGAGAGGACATTCCAAAATTCATTTTACAAGGCCAGAACTATGATGATACCAAAGCCATATAAGAACACTACAAGAAAACTATAGGCCAATATATCTGATGAATACAACTATAAAAATTCTCAACAAATATTAGCAAACCTAATTCAACAGCACAGTAAAAGGATTAAAATGATCATATAACACATCAAATAGAATTTATGCCTGGAATACAAGGATGGTTCAACATGTACAAATCAATAAGACCATATTAATAGAATGAAAGATAAAAACATGTGATCATCTCAATAGATGCAGATAAGTATTTGACAAAATACAACATCCTTTTATGATTAAAAAATCTCAACAAATTGGGTAGAGAAGGACATATCTTATCATAGTAAAGGCCATAAATGACAACCCCACAGATAACATCAATCAATAGTGAAGGGTTAAAAGTTTTCCCTCTTAACATCAGGCCTAAAAAATGATGCCTACTCTCACCACTATTCAACATAATAATGGAAACCCTAGAGAATAATTAGAAAAGAAAAAGAAATGAAATGCATCTGAATCAGGAAGATATAAAATTGACTTTGTTTGCAGGTGGTATGATCTTATACATAGAAAATATTTAAAAGTTGACCCGAAACTCATAACTGATTAGTAAACTCATTAAATTCGCAGGATACAGAATCAACATACAAAAATCAGTTGCATTTCTATAAACTAACAACAAAGCATCTGAAAAAAGAAATAAAGAAACAATCCTATTTACAATAGCATCAAAAACAATAAAATACTTAGAAATAAATTTAACCAAGGAGGTTAAAGTCCTATACACTGAGAGCTATAAACTCTGATCAAAGAAATTATAGAAAACATAAATAAATGGAAATATAGACCTTGTTTATGGATTGGAAGAATTAATATGGATAAAATATACATTCTGCCTAAAACCCTTTATAGATTCAATGCAATCCTTATCAAAATCCCAATCCATTTTTACTGAATTAAAAAAAATCCCAAAATTTGTATGAAATCACAAAAGCCTATGAATAACCAAAGCGATCATGAAAAAAATAATAATGTTGGGGTATCACGCTTTTTGATTTCAAACTACTACAATAGAATAGAATTGAGAACCCAGAAATAAACCCTCATATATAGAGCCAATTAATATTAGATAAGGGAGTTAAAAATACTCATTGAAGAAAGGATAGTCTCTTTAATGAATGGTTTTGGAAGACTGTAAAATCACATGTCAGAGAATGCAATTGGACCTCTTTGGTACCAGTCACAGAAATCAACTTAAAATATATTAAAGACTTAAACATAAGACCAGAAACCATAAAACTTCTAGAAGAAAACCTAGGGAAAAAGCTCCTTCACACCAGTCTTGACAGTAATATTTTGGATATAACAACAAAAGCACAAGCAACAAAAACAAAAATAAGTATAACTACATCAAACTAAAAAGCTTCTGCAGAGCAAAATCATCAATCATCACGATGAAATGACAACCTATAGGATGGGAGAAAATATTTTAAATCAAATATATGTTAAGTGGTTAATATCTAAAATATGAGGCACTCATACAACTCAACAGCAAAAAAGAAAACTCCCAATAATCTGATTTTAAAATGGACAGAGGAACTGAATAAACATTTGTTTTCAAAGAAGACATAAAAATAGCCAACACATCGATGAAAAGATGTTCAATATAATTAATCATCAGGGAAATACAAATCAAAATCATGAGATGTCACCTCAGACCTATTAGAATTGTTATTATCAGAAAGACAAGAGATAAGTGTTGACAAGGATGTGGAGAAAAGGGAACTCTTGTGCGTTGTTGGTGGGATGGTAAATTGGTGCAGCCAGTACAGGAAACAGTGCAGAGGTTTCTCCGAAAATGAAAAATAGAACTACCACATGACCCAGCAATCCCACTACTTGGTATATATCCAAAGGAAATGAAATCAGCATCTTAAAGAGATATCTGAACTTCTATGTTTATTACAGTATTATTTACAATAGGCAACATAAGGCAGCAACTTGAATGCTTGTCCAGAAATGGATGGTTAAAGAAGATTTTGTGTATATATACACAATGGAATATCATTCAGCCATGAGAAGGAAGGAATACTGTCATTTACCACAACATGGATGGACCTTTAGGGCATTATGGTAAGCAAAATAATTCAGACAGAGAAAGACACATACTGCATGGCATTACTTATCTATGGAATGTACAAAACCAAACTCAGAAACAGAGGCTAGAATGGTGGTTGCCAAAGGCAGAGAGTGGAGGAACTAGGGAGATGCTGGTCAAAGGATACAAATTTTCAATTATAAGATGAGTAAGCCCTGGATATATTATTTACAGTATAGTGACTATAGAATTAACAGTACTGTATTATATACTTGAAAATTGCTGAGAGAGTAGATCTTAAATGGTCTCACCACAAAAAAGCAATAGTAATTATGTGAGGGGATAGAGGTGTTACCAAATCCTATTATGATAATTATTTCACAATTTATAAGTGTATCAAATCATTACATTGCATACCTTAAACTTACATAATGTTATATGTCAATTCTATCTCAATAGATTTGAAAAAATAAAAATGAGACATTAAATAGGTAGAATTTACCATTACTTTTTACCACATTGTGCAATAAACTTCTGCTTGCCTGTGCAGTTGTGCCCTCTACCCTTCCCCGCCTTGTTTTCCGCCCTGGGTGCTGACCTGTGTGAGCTAATCAGTGGGACCCGTCACCCTCTGGCGCTGGAACCTTGATGGAGGCACAAGCAATCAGATCCACACAATATAAATGTGGCTAGTCAGTCTCACCTGATATAATCAGAAAACAATAGTATATTAAAAAACACATTTCTTAAAAATCATGACCACTCAGCATTTATACACTTAGTGCCATGACAATACAATTAGATACATTTGAGGTCATAAGTTTTCATTTGTGATATATGAAACTAATGTTGAAAACAGTTTTATAAAGTTCAGGTACATTTAATTTTGACACATTTTAAGTCATGTAAAAGCAATCAAATTATCTGTTTTGGAGAACTAATATCATTCTTTGTGATGGAATGTTTCGATTTTTGACATTCAAGGGCAATATTTCCTTTTATTATACAACTAAAGTTTTTCTTATGCAGAATATAGTCACATTATCTGGAAATACATATAAGTTTAGAAATCGCTGAATACATGAAAACCACAGCAGAATTCATCCATCTGTTTAGGGGTTGAACATTTAAGTTATTAATTACTAATATTTCAAGTCAGATTCTTTAAAAAGTCCTGTTCTCAGCCAATACTGGAAACGTGCCAATGTATGTTATCACCAGACACCTGTGCCTTAAAACGAAACTATGGCAATCTGTCCACCTTAAAGCATGAAGCGGGACATGCACAGCTGAAATGGATACATTTAACTTTTTAAGGGAAGAAGTTGAAATCCCCTTAGGGTTGCTCTTACAAAATGTAAATTTATAGATGTAAAGATTGCAGCATAAAACCCCTTATTCTACTTGGTGGTGTTTTAACACCATCCTTCCCTACGGAAAAGAATAAGGCAGGATGAAAGTAGTCCAATTATCTTTATACAAAATCTTTATAGAAAATATAGTGTCATTTTAAGATCAATTAATGAATGCTAGCCCAAGTATTTATGTTGAATATGGTTTCTCTCTCTCTCTCTCTCTCTCTCTCTCACACACACACACACACACACACACATACACATACACACACACACACCAGGCATGTATGTATAAGTATGGTGGTTACAAAGACATAAATAACTCTCTTCTTTCCATGGAACCTTTCATAAAGTTTGTTTGAGGCCCAGTCTATGGTCCTAGCTCTGTAACTATCCATGGCGTGATATGCTTGAGAGAAAATAAAACAGTAATTTCAAAGGCTAAGTTGGAAGAGAATAGTAGAAAAACTGAAAAGCATAGGAGAGGGGATGAGATGAGCTACTTTTATTCTTCTTCCCAGTTCTTTCATGGAAAGTCTTAATTCAAAGGGGTTACCATTTTAACTAGACCTCTAGGACAAAATAAGACCTCATATCTCAAGACCATATTAAGACCTCATCCTAAAGATATGATTTGGATCCGGATAGTTAAAAAAAAAAAAGCCTAAGCTACAATAAATATTTAAAAAAAAACAAAAAAACTAAAGCTAAACTACTCGACCTAATAAGTGAATTTGGCAGAGCAACGGGATACAGAGTCAATATTCAGAAATTGAAGACATTTTTGTATACCAGCAATGAAATATCAGAAACAGAAATCAGGGAAAAGTAATCTCATTTGCTGTAGCAACAAGAAAAATAAATTACCTTGGAATACACCTAACCAAGGAGGTAAAAGGCATATACTCAGAAAACTACACAACACTGAAGAAAGAAATTAGGGAAGATACAATAAATGGAAGCATATATCATGTTTATGGACTGGAAAAATTAACATTATCAAAATGTCCATACTATCCAAAACAATTTATTGATTCAATGCAATCCCTATTAAAATACCAATAACATATTTCACAGGTATAGGACAAACATTTCAAAAATTTATATAGAACCATAAATGACCGCAAATAGTTGCAGCAATTTTGAGGAGGGATCACAATACCTGATATCAAACTATATTACAAGGCCATGGTAATCAAAACAGTCTGGTACTGGCATAAGGACAGGCACATAGATCAATGGAACAGAATAGAGAGCCTGGAAATAAACCCATGTCTCTATGGACAATTAATATTTGACAAAGGGGACAGGAACATAAAATGGAGTTGAAATAGCCTCTTCAACAAATGATGCTGGGAGATCTGGACATCTACAGGCAAAGAAATGAAACTCAATCACCAACTTACACCACACACAAAAATAAACCTAAGATGGATAAAAGACTTATTTATATTTAAAAACTCAACACTGCAAAAGTCCTAGAGGAAACAGATGCAGGAAAATCTCTGATATTCCACACAGCAATATTTTCACCAATATGTCCCCTAGAGCAAGGGGCATAAAGGAAAGAATAAAGAAATGGGACTTCATCAAAGTAAGAAGCTTCTGTACAGCTAAAGAAAATGTCAGCAAAATGAAAAGGGAACAAACTTTGTAGGAAAATATATTTGCAAATGATACCTTGGGCAAGGGTTTCATCTCCAAAATATATAAAGAACTCACACAACTACACTCTAGGAAGACAAACAACCCAATTAAAAAATGGGCAAAGGACATGAACAGACACTTCTCCAAGGAGGACATACAGAAGGCCCATAAACATATGAAAGGATGCTCAGCATCACTAGCCATCAGAGAGATGCAAATTAAAACCACAATGAGATACCACTTCACACCAGTCAGCATGGCCATCAAAGACAAATCAACAAACAACAAGCTCTGGGAACCCTAGTGCACTGTGGGTGGGAATGCAGACTGGTGCAGCCCCTGCGGAAAACGATGTGGAATTTCCTCAGAAAACTAAAAATGGTACTATCTTTTGACCCAGCAATTCCACTGCTGGGATTATACCCTAAGATTCTGAAACACCAATTCGAAAGAACCTATGTATCCCAAGGTTCATTGCAGCATAATTTACAATGGCCAAGAACTGGAAGCAACCTAGGTGCCCATGAGTAAATGAGTGGATCAAAACACTGTGGTACATTTACACAATAGAATAATATGCAGCAGAAAGAAAGGAGCCCCTACCCTTTGCAACAGCATGGATAAATTGGAGAGCATTATGCTAAATGAAATAGGCCAGTCAGTGAAAGACAAATATCATATGATCTCACCTCTAAGCGGTACCTAATCAACAAAACAAACAAGTAAGCAAAATATAACCAGAGATATTGAAATAAAGAACAAACTTACAGTAGCCAGAAGGGAAGGAGATAACAGGCGAAAGAAGAGGAAGGGTTTTCAAGGCACGTGTATGAAGGACACATGGACAAAGCCAAAGAGGGGTAGGGTTGAGGGTAGGAGGTGGGGATGGGAGGGATGGAGACGTATTGGAGGGGAAAATGGAGACAACTGTACTCGAATAATTTAAAAAATCATATGGATGATTACCCATTGAAAAGCAAACCCTCAGTTCAGCTTAGACATGCAGGTAAAATCAGAGTAATTCAGTTTTCCTAAGGATGCAGGCTCTGAACCACACAGTCACCTGTGACTCTTTTTCTTTGTTGCCAGCCTATCAGTCATCAAGACCTAAGGGTTTGCCCAGGCTAGCATGGCTCATTTGGTTGGAGCATTGTCCTGAAACCGAAAGGTTACACACAGTTAAATTCCTCGTCTGGGCACATACCGAGGCTGCAGGTTCTATCACCAGTCCGTTGGGTGTGTACAGGAGTCAACTCATCGATGTTTTTCCCTCTGTCTTTTCCATCCTCTCTAAAAACAATGGGAAAAAAATTTTTTTTTAAAGAACTAAGGGTTTTAACAGCCTAACTGCTTCATCTATCTATTTCCTCCTCTCCATTTTCTTGGCTACTGTTCAGCCTTTTGGCCAAGTACCTGGGTATAAAATGATAAGTTCCTAAATTAACTCTTCAATCCTGGTAATTTCTCTCTCTAGTCCCAATATCATGATTATATTAATTATTGCTAAAACTCAGCTTTTAGCCTATCACTAAGGATCCTAGAAAGTAAAGTCCAAACTCTTTTACTAACTATTCAAATCCAGTACAACGTAAAAGTTTTAAACCGAATGGAACCATGAATAAAAATAATATTATCACAACCATTAAAATCTAGGCCTACTCAATTTAAGAGTTGTGTTTATGCATATAATCTCTTTGTATCCTCTTAACAACCTTGTACAAAGGTTATATTCGCTATGAATACCATTATTAACATGTTGAGATACCTCAGCATAAATGATTTCCATCTTTTTTGTGCATTTTTCTGGGGTGAGGGGAGGAAGGACAATAGGAATGTGACAAAGACAAGAAGGAGCAGAGACAGGCTCAGGGCAGAGCGACCCCGTGAGTCCAGAGGAGCCAACTCCTTGGCATCTCTGAACAACCAGGGCAGCAAGTGCTTGAATTTCTCAGGACAATTTTGCCTCATCAGAGGAGGAAGTACCTTTGCTACTAGTGATAAGTTATTTTCTGGAAAGAGGTTGGCACTATACAAATTTAATATTCATGGCTTGGTGCTGCTGGGGCATTGCAGAAGATGAAAATTACCAAAAAAAAAAAAATGGAATTTAGGGAGAGGAAGCATGGAAGTGACTTACTAGCCTAAAACCTTTTTTCAGTCTTTCAGACTTCTCACTAGTCCTCTCTCCTATACTTCCTGCCCAAAAGGCCCCTGTCGTTCAGACCGGGCTTCATAGCTCTTCTCTCCAAATGCCTTGCTCCTTTGCCTCCTTGCCTTTTCTTTATGCTACCCTAAATTATTATAGTTAGTCTGAGATTATACCTACTTGGGGTATCTAGAGAAGAAGTTTCAGGACACTCATAAATAGAAAAAAGGTAGCAAAAGAATGTTGGATAAAGAAATCTAGGGAAAAACTTGTCTCTGATTTCTTTCTTATGTTGTATATGCCTTTTTCTAATATGTCTGTTCCATTATTCTTGCTATCTTCTGATAATTCTCCCTCCATAGTCCATAGTACAAATCCAAAATAATTGGCTTAGTTAATTGCCGGTATTAATCACTGGCAGAGCACTTCGTGCAAAGTCTCTCCTCGTATTACTGACAAGATTGCAGATGGTCCACCTTTGTATCAGGTACCCACTCTTAGTCCGATAAGTGAGCTTAAACAAGAATTATGGGTGAAATAATTATAGCTAGAAGGAGAATATGAGCACGGCAGCCATCAGGGAGACATGCCCAGGAAATGGCCCCTATTGGCATGCCTCCTCTAACCTTTCTATTCACCCATATTTCATGAACCCTTCAAAGAACAGCTCTTATCTTTACTTCCTTCAGGAAACTCTCTCAAGTACTCCAAGTCACATCATCGCACAGTGACAATAATGAGGTTTGCCACTGCACACATCTCACAGCCACTGCAGAACTCATACCTCTTAGCTGGGGGATTCTTAAACTTAAGAGCATACACTCATCATCTAGGAAGTTGATTGAAACACAAATTAAACCAGATATCTGATTCTGATTCAACAGGCCTGGGCTGGGCCTGGGAATCAGCACTTCTCACAAACTTCCAGGGGTTGCTGATGCTGCTCGTGCATGGAATGCACTTTGAGTACAACTGCCTGAGGCCCCTCATCTGCTGCTGCATGGCTTCGGACAAGTTACTTAGTCTCTAACTGTACAATGGCGCTGCTACTGGTATTTCATTGAGCCTTCAGGCAATTTATATGGATCAAAATATATTCCTTGTATGGTATATACTGGCAGTAAAAATTAATTGGTCCATCTTCCCTTTCTGTTATTGGTATTTCTTCAAAATTAATTTAACACATATAAATTTAGATGGTGGTATGTTGTGGATTTCTTTCTTGTATTCTTGGGAATTAGATCCAAGTCACTCAGGAGAGGTGGCATAGCCCTCAACGCTCCTCTGGCCCACGGAGAGGCACTGCAGTGACCTGGGTTGGGAACAAAAGCATGGCACCAGAGGAGCTCGGTTTGAACTGCAGCTCTGCAACTCAGCATCTGTGTGACCTTAGGCATGTCGTTTAGTCTCTTTCTTCCTCTGCAAATTGAGGATAATCATATTAGCCCCCTCAGAGGCTTTTGGTATTAAATGAGGTAATATATGCAAAGTACTTGGAAAACTGCATTACACATAGTAAGAGCTCTATAGGTGTTAGTTATTGTTATTGAATTCATTTGGCAGTTTCTCCCATTAGAAAGACTAAGCATTTTAAAAAGTAAATAAAAACTGAATGTTAATATAGCGTGAATGCATGACTAAAACATATCTATTTTTACTTTGAAGTCTTACAAAGTAAAGTTCAGGTTTTAAATTGTTCTACGTTCTTGGTTTACAGATGAAAGTTCACATACATATATAAGCGCACAATTTAAATGCTAACTTTGCCACATGTTTAAAGATAGTCATCGATGTTTAAATCTTCAAATTTATGTTAGCTGAAAGTGTCAAAGAGGAGCACATCATCCTTCCTTTGCACACGGTGCATAGCTACTTTGTTAAACACCTTTCCTGAGAAACACATGCTTTCTACAAATTATAAAAAGTGGCCTTGGGGGTATGACCAAGAAAGGAAACTTGTGTGCAAGTTGTGAATTATTAAGTGAGCTATTAAATAAACATAGTGAGGCAAACATTAAAATACACTCACCACAATATCATTTCCTTCATGGTGTTATAACCGTTTACTTGTTTCTCCTCCCTGCTAAATGTAACTTATGTGATCATAAGTGTTTTACATTTTCTATAAGGCAGAAAGAGTGTGGATGTAACCATATAAAGAACACAGTGTTTAGAGTCAGATTGCTCTGTTTGAGCCAGATCATCTTCAAATAAGCTATGCAAAAGCTGGAAAGTTCAAAGAATGGAAATAAAACAAAACTTGTGGATAGCACCACTTACCATGAAGCATCATAGTAAAGATGACATTTGATAATATAGGTAAAATCATTTGGCTCAAAGGAGGTATTCGATTAATAGTAGTTACCACTCTTCTTACATTTTTGGCCTCCACCATGGTGAGTAATACAGCGTAGGCATTTGAAAATGTTTCTTGAAATAATCAACGTAGTATAAATTCAGCAGCTCGGTAGTTCTTCATTAATTCCAGATCACAAATCAGCATGTTCAACAGCACCAAGTCACTAAGTCACATTTTTCCTAGAAAATTATGACAATTGCAGGTCACTTCACTTCATTAAATAAATAACCTAATTACTCTGTGGGTTAGTTCCACCCACAGACTCAGCCATATGAGATAAGAAATTTTAACTATACGCTTTTTGCCTCTCCTAAAATATTTATCCTATTCTGTTTTGCTTTTCTACATGGAAGGTAATAAAAGTTACTTTATTGAAAAAGGATAAACCCTCTCTTAAAGCAATAGTCTGGGGTGTGATGAGCATAATTATTGCTTGTGAGTCTGTAGAAAAATGCTTCAAAATATTTCTGGGCCTCAGATTTCACACTGCTCTAATAGGAATGATAATACTAAACCAGGCTGTAATGAGATTAATGCCTGTTCACCCCTTTCCAGGCTTTCTTTTCACTGTAGCTCATTATTGAAGACATCTTGAAAATCCTTATTCTTACTTTTTAGATAGCCAGACATCTTTGTATGAAAGAAAAGTTTGGCTGGAACATTTTGTTAAAGGAAATTTGGATTGCAGCTTAGGATATACTGACATACTTCCTCCAATGTGTGTATTGTTATCACGCAGACACACTGTATAGAGAGATAATAAGAGATATAAGAAGGTTTTGAGAGAACAATGATTTTGGAGAAAACACAGAGAGGATTCAGGGTTGAAAAATGTTCCATTTTGGTGCTGTGATGTATGAAAAGTAAAATAATAATAATAATAATAATAATAATAGTTTTAGTTTTCCCAGATATTAAATGCATGACATTTTTGCTTTTCCCCATCTTCCCATTAGTTGTTTAAGTCACTACCCAAGATCAATCCTCCAGCAAGTACTAGAGTACCTGGTTTTTCATCAGTAGAATTCAATTCATACAAAGGCTTAACTTTAGTTCTTCTTGTATTTGAGTTTTCTTCTGTTGCACATTAATGACCACTCCATTCTTTGTGAAACTCTTTTTCTTGCATTTCTTCGGACACTATGTGCTTTGGTTCTATTGCATTTTCTTAGTACACTTGTCAAAACTCACTCAGAGGCCCTGTTGTGTAATGGTTCAAAGGATGGCTCTGGGGCACGGTCACCTGGACTTGAATCCCGACTCTGCACTTACTAGCTCTCTGCCCTCGGGCTGCTTACAGAAGTCCCCTTAATAGGCCTTTGTGTTATAGAATATACATTAAGATTGAAATGTTAAATTCAAATTTAGATCTAGTTACCGAATCTATACAGAAATTTCACACATGCTTAATTGAAGTTTACAAACCATATGCTTAATGTTTAATTGGGAAGCTTTGGCTCTGTGTAACAGGTATCTTCCTTGGATAGACTAACTAGAAAGGTCATCCACGTGCTTGTAAATGAGCAAGCCCAGAGTCAGCTATGCTGCGCTTCAGGCGAGGCCCTGAGTTGTTCCCCCAGCTCAGTGGGGTCAGAAGGACCAGGTTCTTTCTCTTTGGTAGCTCACACTCGGACTTCTTAGGTGGTTCCCCACGGTGGCCGCGAGTTTGCTGCCACTGGCAATCTGGTCTATCCACAAGGCGTGGGTGGGGCACGTTAGGAGTGGCGAAGAGAGGTCAGGGGTAAACTGAATTTACTGAATTCCTGAGAAGAGACTCCTTTCTCAAAACTCCCAGCAAGTTTCTCTTATTCTCTCATTTGTCCACATTGCCTTAGTCCTCCTCATCCCTACAAAAGGAATGAAATTAGCATGATTAGTTAGCCTAATCCGCTTGGGGAAGAATAATGGGACACAAGAAAACAACTACTACAGTGTTAAACTTCACATGTAATGGTAAAAACATTTGAGGAAATGAGATGATTTGGTGGATAATAAAATATATTTTGTTCTTATGGGACTTCATAATCATGTGATTCAAGTTATGTGTTAGGGACATCTTGGCAACCATGTAGGAGACCTTGCCATTTAAATGATCATTTTTACGTGACCTGAGATTAGATGATAATCTCTGGACTACAGGGGACATCGAAAAAAGTTATTTATTAATTATCATGCTATATGCAACCAATAAAAATTATGACCTACTTAAAAGCAACAACAAAAACAAAGATTATATTAGTGTTTGCTGTCTGAATATCCATTGTGTAGTAAATAACTACACAATACACACTTTCCTCATTTTTTCTTGTATTCAACAAGAAGGAATACTTCATACAATCATTCAGATTAGAAGACATGTAAAAATGAAAACAGAGTAGAAAGCCAACTGAATTCTATTGAGGGTATGTTCATGGTCACATCACAAAAAGTCACAAGTGTGTCTTAGTAGGTCTAGGAATTAATATTAGCAGATGAAATATAAATGGTGCTTCTCAGACAGACTTTAAGAACACCAGCAATACTATGAAAAATAAAAACTTTGTAGACATTTAAACCCTTCCAAAATGACTGCATCATTTTTCTAAGATAACTTGGATTTATATATTAATTTTACAAGTCAAGGAGGTTGTCCACAATTTTTACAAAATTATCATTAATGAATGTGAGAGATACAGCAGGCAGAATATATTTGATTTTAGTAATCTGAGATAGACTCTTATAAATAAAAAGTAAGTTGCAGTGAACCTTCCTATGTCACCAGAAAAGAAAGCTGGTAGAACTACAAATAAAGAGTAATGATGAATTATGTTATTTTATTCCCAAGAGATATCCAACCAAGTCATGAATGAATTTGTTATGTACAGTCATGTTTAATTTTTATATTAACCACCTGGAAATAGGAGCAAACAATATGTTAATAAAATTTACAGATGATACTAAATTGAAGGGTTCTGCTAACATGCAAAATGAAAGATGGATAATTTTCAAAGAGTATAGGTGAGCGAAAATGATCTTTTACTTAAAAAATCAGGTGAATACAAAGGGTGCAAATAGTTTTTTAAACACTCATCCTATAGAAAGAAAATAAAGCATAAGTAATGTGTAGAAAGACTTTACCACCTATTTACAGGAGACTTTAGAAATAATGTAAGGATGTAATAGAGTCAAAAATTAATATAGTATTTGAGAACTAGCTATCTTAAATATTCACTTTACAATGAAAGGGAAAAATGATTACTCTAGTTCTGATGAGACAAACATTGAAATATTGAAAGCAAGTTGATGTTTATTAGTGCACTCAAATATAGGAAAACAAGATTAAATACACCTGAAATATAATGGGCAAAAAAATGAGTAAGTGGTTATCCGGATTAACTTCTAGGAAAAAGAATTGCAGTATTTAGGCTTATAATATGCAAACCCAAGAGGAGGAAGCACAAACGACAGTCTGTGTTAACTCTCTTCACTAAGGAATGGTAAAGTTTCATTCATTCAACTTGCAAGGCATCCCTTTGAATAATCCAGGTTGAGATTATCTGGCATTTCATTAAAACAACTTTGATAAAAGGATAAATATGCAGCAATATTGTTACACAACTATTTACTATGTAATCATTTACTCTATTCTGAAAAGGAAGGACATGAAAGGAGTATCAGTCAAAATGGCAATGACGGCTGAGCAGTCACACGTTGGTCCAATAGCAACCCTGACAATGCTCGCTCGGCAACAAGACCAGGTGGAGTTTTCCTCACTGATTTTTAGTCATGGCTACAAAGCCTTTGCCGCTGGGTTACCCTCTGACTAAAGCCGTGAGGAAACAGTAGCATTTTGTTTTATGACTTCATTGTTTGAAAAGCTTGTATCTTATCTTATTTGAATATTAATTATTCAAAAAAATAATAATATCTGATTGGTGAAGTATTTATTATTTGGTATGCTTTGTTTTATTCCTGGGAAATAGAGACATCAAATGATATCAAACAAGTCTGTGCTATTGTTGTACAATCAAGGGTCTTGCTCTATACAAGGTGGGTCAAACGTAGGCTTACAGTTGTTTATATGGAAAATAATATAATAATTAATAAATAATAATACGAGAATAACTTCTGTTTCAAGGACTTACAACTATAAACCTACTTTTGCCCCCAGCTTATCAGGAAAAATTAATTTTAACAACCAATAAGTGGGTTCTTATCTAAATGCGGGGCAGTGAAGTTTTGATATTTTCTGTGTGGGCCGAAAGTAGGGTGATTGGTAAAGTCCAATCTTCTGATACAAGTAAATTAAAGGGCACATTCCTGCAACATTTCTTCATCATCATCCACCTCGGCACCCTAGTTCAGCAGTCCCCAAACTTTTTGGCACCACAGACTCCTTCCATGGAAGACGAGGGGAGGGGGCTGGGACAGGGTGCAGAGGCGAAGCTCAGGTGACCTTCCCTCGCTGACTGGGCCCCACTATGGAATGAGGTTGGGGGACCTGAGGCGGAGCTCAGGTGAACTTCACTCCCTGGCGGTGGGTGGAGGAAGGAGACAGGAGACTGAACTCAGGTGATTGCTCACTGGCCCCACTGTATGTGTGTGTGTGTGTGTGTGTGTGTGTGTGTGTGTGCGCACGCGCGCGCGCGCGTGCCCGCACATGTGCGCGGCGGGGGAAGGGCAGCAGGGATGGGGTGGTATGAGGCAGACAGGAGGCAGAGCTCAGGCAAGTTTGCTTGAGGCCGTGTTCCTAACATGCCTGGGACTGCTATGGGCTGTGGGCCCTGGTTTGGAGACCCCAGGGGACCCCTGCCCTAGTTGATTTGCTCATGAGCTATAGATAAATAGAGAACACATATTAACTCTAGGATGAAATGGAATAAAGTTTGGCCAGCTGTAGAATGCCACATCCCTGTGTTATGAAGTAGTGTTAATGTGTTTTTAAATATCAGAAGAAAAAAACAATGCTTTAAAAACTATTAGTTTAGAAGGATCCAAGAAACTGATGAGTTGGTTACTACATAACCTTTACTATTTTGTGCCTTCAGGTCTAATTCAATGACTTGCAAGGTCTTTCATGATCTGTGTCTTACAGATCTTTATAGTGTCATCCCATGCCACTCTCTCCCAACACACACACACACACACACACACACACACACACACACAATAAATTATTCACACCAAAAAACATTTCCCAAACATATTATGTACATGTTGTTCCTTCTAATTCGAATGCTTTTCATCCCTTTGTCTGTCTACACAATTTCTTCTGATACTTCCACATGCAGCCAAAAGCCACCTCCCCGGCAAGCCTCACAGTGCCTTCCCTTAACCATCTTCCTCGCTCTCTCAGAAACACAGTCTGTGTTTCTGTGTCCCCACAACACTTACCTATATCATCACCGTGATAACAAAACACCAACAACCGTCACAATTGCAAGTATTATTTTTTCAGTACCTAATATGTGCCAGGCACTGTGGTAGGTATTTCTGATGTCTTATTATCGTTCTTTTTTTATTGGCTGAGTTTTTATTTTTTTAATTACATTTTATTGATTATGCTACTAAGTTGTCCTAATTTTTCCCCCTTTGCCCCCCTCCCCACCCAGCATAGCTGCTCCCTTGGGCAATCCCTCACCGCCCGTCTTTGATCACGTCCATGGGTCATGTGTGTAGGTTCTTTGGCCACCCCATTTCTTATACTGTACTTTACATCACCATGGCTGTTCTGTAACTACCTATTTGTACTTCTTAATCCCCTCACCTCTTCGCCCATTCTCCCACGCATCCCTTCTTTCTGGCAACCATCAAAACACTCTAGGTATCCATAATTCTGTCTTTATACTTGTTTGCTTAGTTTGTGTTCAATTGTTGATAGATATGTATGTATTGCCATTTTATGGTTCATAGTTTTAATCTTCTTTTTTATAAATAAGTCTATTTAACATTTCACATAATAATGGTTTGGTGATGATGAACTCCTTTATTTTTTTCTTGTCTGGGAAACTCTTTATCTACCCTTCAATTCTAAATGATAGCATTGCTGGGTAGAGCGGTCTTGGCCGTAGGTCCCTGCTTTCAATTACTTTAAATATTTCTTGCCCTTCTAGCCTGCACAATTTCTTTTGAGAAATCAGCTGACTATCTTAAGGGAACTCCCCTATAGGTAACTAATTGCTGTTTTCTTGCTGCTTTTAAGAGTCTTTCTTTACCTTTACCCTTTTGCATTTTAATTATTTTGTGTCTTGGAGTGGGCCTCTTTACATCCATCTTGTTTGGGACTCTCTGTGCATCCTGGACTTGCATGTCTATTTCCTTCACCAAATTAGGGAAGTTTTCTTTCATTAGTTTTTCAGATTGATTGCCAATTTCTTCCTCTTTCTCTTCTCCTTCTGGCACCCCTGTAATGTGAACATTGGAATGTTTAAAGTTGTCCCAGTGGCTGCTAACTAATAGTAATAGTGTACTATCCTCATTTTTTTAAATTCTTTTTTCTTCTTGTTGCCCCAATTGGTTGTTGTTGTTGTTGTTCTTGTTGTTGTTTTTTGCTTCCTTATGTTCCATATCATTAATATGATCCTTGGCTTCTTCTACTCTACTGTTGTTTGCCTATAAATTGTTTTTTTTTATTTCAATTAGTGTATCTTTTGTTTCTGACTGGGTCTTTTTTTATACTGTTGTGATTCTCATTAAGTTCCTTGAGCATCTTTACAACCTGTGTTTTGACCTCTGCATCTGAGAGATTGCTTATCTCCATTTTGTTTGGTTCTTTTCCTGGAGTTCAACCTCCCTATGCTTGTTTCTATGTATTAGGTAGAGCTGCTTGGCCTCCTTGTCTTTGTAGTGAGGCCTAATGTAGTAGGTGTCCTGTAGGGTCCAGTGGTACAGCCTCCCCTATCACCCAGGCTGGGTACTTGAGCCCTTCGTGTGGGCTGAGTACACCCTCCTCTTATAGTTGAGCCTTGATTGTTGTTGAAAGGTCAATGGGAAGGATTTACCAGGTCGGTCAGAAGCAAGGACTGGCTGTGACTGCTGATAATGAACCCCTACCCTCTGTGGAGGATCAGCTATGCCGGGGCAGGGTGAAGTGCTCCAACGTGTTCTGTAGCTGTCTACTGGGTGCACAGGCTTGGTGATTTCCTGGGTAGTGCAGGCCCAGGCAAGCTCCCACTTGTGTTCTACTTGGGGCCACCTGCATGAGCTATAAAGCAATCTGAAATGGCTGCTACTTGTGCTGGGCTTGGAGATTCCCAGGCAAAGCCGAGCTGTGAATCTAGGCTGGTTTCAGCCAGCAGCAGGCCTGTGGCCATTTAGCAAGAGTTATAGTGTCTGGGAGGTCACTGAGGCCAACTGTGGCTTGTTTGATAGGATTTAGGAATTTTGAAGCATGAGCCAAGACCAGCCATTCAGATGGAAAAGTCACAGTTAATGTCTTGAATGGGCCCATAAGTTGGATGGGACGGAGTCTCAGGGGATCTCCAGGGTGGGGTAAATAGTATTAGCCAGGTCGATGGAGTCTCAGAGATGGCACCTGCTTGCTGGCCCTGTGGCTGTGTCAGGGGAGGGCTCAGAAAAGGGACAATGGCCTCTGTTTGCCTTTCTGTCTGGGAGAAAAGTGTCCCCCAGGTCCTGCCTTGATGTAGATTTTCAGTTCCCCCTATATGCCACTGGTGTCTTTCAAGCTGCCACCCCAGTGCTGGAGCTCAGAGGGAGTGAGTCTGAATAAGTTCATGTGTGGGTTCTTTAAGGGGAACTGCTTGGGACCCCGGAAGTTTCTTCCACCAACTCAATCCCCACTGGTCTTTGCAGCCAGAAATTATGGGGACTTACCTTTCTTGCACTGGAACCCTGGATTGGGGGGGCCTCGGGCGCCTGGGGTTGGGACTCCTCACTCCCGAGTTATCCTTCTCCTGAATTTTTATCTACCACAAGTGGGTAAGAGACCAGCCCGTTCACATTTGTGCCCCTCCTACCAGTCTGGATGGATGTGGTTTCTTTAATTCCATAGTTATCAGACTTCCATTCAACTCAATTTCTGATTGTTCCGAGTGACAGTTGGTTTATAGTTTAGTTGTAATTGTGACGTGGTTGTGCAAGGAGGTGAGCCATGTACCTATGCCTCCATCTTGACTGGAAGTCCCTCTTATTTAATTTAGAGTGACACCTGAAAGTAGGCATTACTCTCTCCATGAATACCTTAAGACCCAGAAATATTGAGAAATGTGTCCAAAGTCATAGGAAAGTTGCCAGAACCCCACTTACTCCACTCCAAATCTGCACTTTTCATGTGATCACCTTGCCGTCTTCACATCTCTGTTCTCACCCTTATAATTGTGTATGCTGTGTCTGTGAGAGGCAAAATGAGTGTCATTATTTTAAAAGCCAGGCTCCAGAGCCATGTTGTTCAGTTTTAAATCCTGGTTCTGAGTCTTGTTAGTTGAGTTACCTTGAGTAATTTATTTAGCCCTACTGTACCTCTGTTTCTTCATCTCTAAACTGAGTATAAGACAGCTCTTACACATAGGGTGGTTTTCAGGGTTAAATGAGTTAACATATAATAAATGTAATAGCCCCGCCTTGTTATAAGTACTCTATCCCTCATTATAACACACCGTACTTGTAAGCAGTGATTATTGATTTATGTACCTCTCTGTCATACAGACTGTGAACTTCTCAGAGGCAGAAGTAATAGCTCATTCACCTTTCCATATTCTCCACCTACCACCGTGTCTCACAAATACCAGCACCTTTCAAGGTAGAATTACAAAAGCAGAATTATGCCAACTGTGAATAAGTGTGTGGGGGGAGGCATCAGGGGAGCGGGAAGGAGAGAGTCCTGGAAATGACATCAATATATAGTTGCTATGAGTTACTTTTTCCTAACATGGGGGCAACAAAGAAAAAACAAAACAAACAAACAAACAACTCATCGGCTGTGGTGAAATCCAGCAAATCATAATTGTGCTCTTCCACCTGGGAAGCTATGATATATGCTTCAGAACCACGTTTCCCTTGTGAAAGGTATTGAAAACCTTTCACAAGATAGTGGAAACTCTCAAGAGCTAAGAAGGCCTGCTAGGATGTTAGGGGATGCTCACCAGCAGCGACTGCTGATCCCTGCTCCCTTAGCTCAGAGCTGCCAGTTCTGCTTTTGCCTGCTGTGCCTGCAACCGCAATCCGGAATTGGTGTCTGCTACATGCAATGGTAAAAAATTTCCACAAGGAGGGATATACTTCAGTGATTAAGGTGGATGAACACTTAATATTCTCTGCTCTCCTGCTTGCTATTGTTCTGACCCCTTCTATTTTAATATATTCTCTGATTTCTGCTCACTTGTCCAGAATTTCAAGCTGCTCCACTTCTTAATTGCCCTAGAATACCCCATATTCTTCGTTCTGCGTGTCCTGTTGCCTGTCTTCTTGCCGCGTGGCCGACTCCTGAACACCTGGCACAGGCAGTTTCTCCTTGCCTTGCCCCACGCTCAGTGGAATTTTGTAGTTGTGATCCCATGTCCAGCCCAGCCACACTGATGACCAGCCTAGCTGTGAGAAAGCATATTTGTACCTCTCCTCAAGTGATGGATCCTTCCCCACCAAAAACATTCTTACGGAAGAAGCTGTGTGGAATAATAGATGATAGTTAAGGGCATGGAAATTAGGACCAGATGGACCTGATCCAGAGTCCCAGCTCTATCATGCTCTTCTCTATGACTTTGGGTAAATTACTTACCTGTCTAAACCTTAGTTTCCTCATCTAAATAATGAGGTACATAATAAATCTTTCCTTGTGGGGGTCATTAAAGTTGAATAATTAAGTAATGTATGAAGCTAAATTAATACTTTCATTATTAAAAATAGATTCACAAGTGACTGGTTGAGAGATGAACCATGACTGAATATAAGGCTAAGAAATTTAAAATCATCATTTTTAAAAAATGTTATTGTATTTTTCATTACCATTTATCCCCCATACCCCTCTCCCACACTGTTGTCCATTTTCAAATACTTTAATTTAGAATTAGAAATGACCTTAAATATCTAATCCTCTTCTGTACTGGATGAGGAAATTGTGAGCCAGAGAGTAAGATTCATATTTCTGACAGTAACTAATTAAAGAAACAATCCCCACTCCCATATCCCAAATGAAGATATTTAGCCTAGATTTTATAACTGCAATTTCAAATGCCTTCATTCAGTTTATTTACATCGTCATCCACCCACCCATCCATCCATTTGTCCATCCATCCGTTCTTTCAGGAGATATTTACTAGAGGGTACCTGCTGCATCTTAGCCTTCCTCCTGAGCCCTGGGAATGCGTGATCATAGTCTTTGCCTTCATGGCGCTTTCATTCTACTTCCTCCTTTTGCTTCTCATACCACTTCAACTTCTGTTTCTGCTGTTCAAAAACGCATGAATGTCCTTTCTACACATTTAAAGTAGCCTGTATAGAAAGACATAAGCAAAATTTGCTGTTGCTATGTCTTTCTAAATGGGTTACTTTTAAACAGAAAATTTTGAGGCAACAAACTTTCATTGATAGAACTGGATCTCACAGATAAACCATTTGCATCAAAACATCACTTAGAAGCCTTTAGAGAAGAATATTCTTCATGTAAACAAACTCTCTTTTTCTTCCATCTCCTCTATTGTCTTTCATATCCTTTCTCCCCTTAGTAAACACTAGAACCTCGAACAAATGTAGAAACCTGAAAAATCTGTGTTTGTTTAAACGCATTATAATCCATTCAACAGCAATGGCTGTTTTTTATACCAGTTTTGTACCCTTAGCATTTGGTAGACTCTCAATAAATGTATTGATAGTAACAATAAAGTTTCCATGAATAGTTAGAAGCTCTTCTGCAAGATGGTTAATCAATGACTATTGTTAACAGCTGAAACACCTTTGCTTTTTGTCTAAAGTGTAGTTTGAGATAAGTTAGCTGGTGGGGTAAGTGCTGTCTGGCTGGCAGTTGATAGTAATCAATGTAATTAGAAAGGAGTGGCCCCTTTCATCATTTATAGCACAAAGTGTCCCATTTGTGACAATGCTGTGCTTGCCCAGAAAGCTTTTTGGCATCTTGGAAGGTGAAAATATTCAAGAATAAAAGGATGTGACTCAGGTGGAAATATTAGCTATGTGGAGGTCTTTCACAAGAGAATTGTTGAAGTGTTGGAGAGGTACAAACTGCCTGAATCTCTCCCGAGTTTTGTTTGATACAGGCAGCTGTCGGAGATATGGCATATTCTGTTCCAGACTTCAATAAAGTGAGTCATAATCCCTTTTCTGGTGGAGGGTCTTACCTTCAATTTGTAAAAAAAGTGTAACATCTGTGAAGCACAATAAAGCAAAACACAGTAACAAGAGGTCTGCCTGTACTGTACTGCCTGATGAAAAGGTTTCCTCTTGTCTCACAGGATAAAATGTATTTATCTATTCTACGCCTTTGTTTGTTAAACAAACATCCCACAGGTGTTCTTGGCCTGGCAAGGAAGAATCAACTTATGAATGAGATGCTTCTCTTAAACCTCAGCAGAATATTCAGGTACCTACCTTTCTTCCTCTCTTCATACTTTCTCAGTTTCATCTGTCCAGGAAATCTTCCCAGTTGTTCAAGCCAAAAAAATGTTGGTATTATCCTTGACATTTTTCTTGTAGTCACATCCACTACCTCATCAGGTCCTGTTGTTTGTTTCTACCCTCAAAATAGTATATGCAGGACCTTATCACCACCACTGTTTCCACCTTAGCCCATCAATCTGTATCAGTTCAGTAGTTCTGGATCCAGCTCCCCTGCTCTGTTCATGCTTCCTTCCCTCTATCCTCAACAAGGGAGGCACAGTGATTCTATTAAAAAGGCAGTAGTTCATTTCATTCATGAGCTAAAAATCCATTAATTGTTTTTCCTGTCGGAGTAAATGTGCAATTACTTACAATAGCCAATAGGCTCCTACATGAACTGGCCCACCTTCGCCCTGGGACTTCATTTCCTCTCTCTCTCTCTCTCTCTCTCTCTCTCCAGAGGTGTCCAACCCATGGGCCATATGGAGCTCAGGATGGTTGCGAATGTGGTCTAATACAAAATTGTTAATTTACTTAAACACTGTGAGATTTTTCTTTTGTGATTAATTGTGACAATGTATTTAATGTGTGGCCAAAGACAACTGTTCATCTTCCAATGTGGCTCAGAGATGCAAAAGGTTGCACACCCCTGCATGTATGTATGTGTATGCATGATATATGTATAGTGTTTTTATTATTATTCTATTACAGTTATTCCATTTTTCCCCCCTTTGTCTTCCTCTGCCCCGCCTATGCCCTGCTCCCACAGTCAATCCCCACACCATTGTCCATGTCCGTGGATCATTCATACATGTTCTTCAACTAATCCCTTCACTGTCTTTCCACCATTAACACCCCCCCTCCCCTCTGGCTGCTGTCAGTCTGCTCTATGTCTCTGGGTCTATTTTGGTCATTAGTTTATTTTATTCATTAGACTCCTCTTATGCACGAGATCACATGGCATTTGTCTTTCACCGACTGGCTTATTTCACTCCATTGCTATTTCTTCAACACAGACCAGGCACACTACTGGCTTAAGAACTTTGCACCTGCCTTTAGCCCTCTTCCCTCAACATCTGTAAGGGTCACTCTCTCACCTTCTTTGGTCTTTACTCATATATCTTCTCAGTGAGGCCTTTCCTAGTAATTCTATCAAACTTGTAATCCACCACTTGTACTTTCCATCTCCTTCCTGTGCTTTGTTATGCTTCTTTGCAAGTATTACTAATATACTATGTATTATACTGGTTGCTTATTGTCTGACCCCCTGGTAAAAATGTAAAGAACAATGAGGGTAGAATACCTCCCTGTTTTGTTCATTATTTTATACTTAGCACTTAGGACTATACCTGACACATAAAAGATACTCCAAATATTTGTCAAAAAAATAAATGAATAACTTTATAGGAGGGGTATGGTAGATTAATTACATCGATATCTCATTCCGTTAATGTCTTCCTGTAATGCCTATCACTTTTATGGCAGGTTGTGTTTTCCAACAATATTTCCATTATTATACCTTCTTCTGTAATGTAACCTTGCCACTCTCCTACAAAGAGGTAGAAGTGGGCTCATAACTCTTTCAACTAATATAGGGCCAGGATAAAGCCAAGGATCTGATGATGATATAACACTTTGTTAAGACCTCAAAAAGATTAACAGAAATATTTTAGAGACCCTTTAAAAAAGATGAAACTCTTTCTAAGGACTTAAGGACCATCCAGATGGTTTCTGTTAAAAATTAGGACACATAAGAATCTTAAAGGCAGCCGTGGCTGGTGTGGCTCCGTGGATTGACTGTCAGCCTGTGAACCAATGGTTGCCATTTGATTTCCAGTCCTGGGTTGCAGACCAAGTCCCAAGTAGGAGGCACGCCAGAGGCGACCACACATTGATGTTTCCCTCTCTTTCTCCTTCCCTTCCCCTCTCCCTAAAAATAAATAAATAAAATTTTTTAAAAAGGATATTGATGGCATTATGCCATAGTAGCCTGACAGGCAAGCTCTTTAGGTCACAGGTCCTCAGAATTAGAGAAAACTAGAGGAACTGTAATTTAGGAGCTGTACCAAATTATGCCAAAGAAGCCTCATCCGCAGTTGGACTTGATTTAGATCATAAGCTACTAGGCTACAAGCTGATGCCATAATAAAGGTTTTGAGGGAAGGGATGGGTGTATTCTTCACGTAGGGAGAATGTGAACTGATGTGGCTCTAATGTGAATTACAGCAGGTTGTATTTTTCTAAGATGACTGCAGCAATATCTCCTGCCCCACATAGTCATCTACAATGTAACCTTGGCACATTTCCTGTCAAGAGATAAAGGCTAATTTCGCTCCCTTTGAGTCTGGGGAGGCTTGTGATTGTCTTGACTGGTAGAGTGTGCTGTATGACTTGCAAGGCTATGTCATGAAAGGCAATGCAGCTTCTGGGTTGGGAGCTCTGTGGCTGAAGGCCTGAACCAGCATGTAAAAGTTGGACTACCTTTCAGCTGCCCTTCTTTGAGGAAGCCAAATTCATGGAGAAGACACACATAGGCTCCCATTCAGCACTCCTCATCTTTGAGTCACCTTAGCCCAGGTCCCAGACGTGTGAGTAAGTGAGTCTTCAGATGACTGTAGCCCCCAGCTGCCAAGTCACTTCCACACTTCAAGTCTTCCCAGAGGTAGCTCATCTAAATTCTATCTAAATTTCTGACCCATAGAATCTGTGAGAAACATGAAATGGTTGTTTTAAGCCATTATATTCTGGGATATGTTGTTTTGCCACAATAGTACCTGAAATAAATCTCTTTGCAATGTGGCTTTGCGGCAACTCTGTTAATAAATGGAGTCTGTCTTCCATCTCTTGAATCTGGGCCAGGAATGAAGCAGAAGTGAAGGTGTTCCTATTCTGAGTATAGGCCTCTCAAGGTCTGTGTACTTCTACCCTTGGAGTTCTGCCTCTATCTTAATTAAGCTTGGGCTAATCTGATGGAAGATCGGTGACCGAGACTAGCTTACAGCTAATCAATCATGTGACAGAGCCCAGCCTAGATCACCAGAGCTACCAACCTGACCTTCAGCTGAGCACAGGTGCAAAATGAGCCTAAGACCAGAAAAACCACCTGGCTGATTGTAGAATCCTGAGAAATAATATAATGCTTATTGTTTTAGGCCACTAACTTATGTCTTTATTTTTGATAGGGTAGGGTGGGCAGGGTGTATGTAGCTAAATGATATAACAGGAGAAACACTTTCCAGGTCATTGAATTCATGTATAATTTTGAGGGGGAAAAACTGTGGTTGAAATGTTGGAAATAAGAATCACCATTTATTTGTGGTCTCCAGGTTAGTCCTTCTTTTCATACCTTTGCTTTCAAGTCATAGGCCAAAAGGACATGCAGTAAGGACTGCTTCCTCTATGTCATTTATAAGTTGGATAAAATAATTTTCCTTCTTCTAATTCTGCTATTCTACTCCTTGCATCAAATCCAATGAACGTACCTTGGCTGACTTTATAACAGCCGACTTCCTCTGTAGGATCAGACTTAACACATATAATGACATAAAGTGCTATATACACAAACAGTGTTACCATGCTCTCGAGCCTGGAAAGAGGGGAAAAAAAGAATAACTTTTAAAGTGCAGCTAAAGAATTCAAATTTTATCGAAGCCAAATTGGAATATGGAAAAAGAATTTTTAAAATTCTAAATTTAGGTGGAATGGTTTTTATGTGCTTAGAATCTGGCAAACCAGTTTCTTTTCTGCCCTACTTTAGAAAGGTTGCACAAAAGAAGGAAAGAAAGTTTTGTTTCGTTATATAGGAATGCTTTATGATCTCCTCCCACCCCCCCAAAAATAATAATACATGTATTTTTATGTCATCCAAATCTCAGGAAGAAGAATTAAATGTATCATTTTAAGAGCATCTATTTTTAAATTATGATACATTGCTTTCCTTGAAAGACTAAATATGCAAGTTTTTACATAGAAATAATCAATTTCATAATGTAGGAAGGTGTCCTTTACAGAACACAAACTTTGTATCCCTTGGGATAAAAATGATGCAATGAGGAAAGTTAAGCTTGTGTTTTATGACATAATAAAAGTAAGAATAATGCAATATGAGAACTAATTTAATAAGAATCTGAAATGGGTGTTTTTATGTCTCTTTGAAATCATATTTTAATGATGACTTTATAAGAATACAAGTAAACTGCCATCAAATTGCCTTCCTTGTTGCTAAACATAATATAGTCGATTAAGCCTATAGTCAACTAAATCTCAACTTATGATGGGCATAGAACATGAGGTGAGGGAGGAATTTATAACCTAGTATGTGTGACTATGCGTTTTCTGGTTCTATTTTCTGAGCTCGTGCCTTCTGGAGGAGAAGGTTAGGATAGAGATAGAAGGAAATTATTGGACTTGATGAATTAGTTTTGTTAAATTCTATATAGTTTCCTCTAGAGCATTCAGGAGGAGATGCTTGGTCTGGGACTCAGTTAGATGACTGCTGCAGATATTTATTTAAATCATAAAGTGTGTGAGATTGCCCTAAAAGGCAGCAGAAAGTGTGAAAACAAAGGAGCTCCAAGGAGCTCCAATGTTTTACAGGCATAAGAGGAAGAGGACCCAAAAGAGGTGACTGAGAATATAACAAGGATGATTTTGTCAAAAGAGGTAAATACCAGAGAGACTGGTGACATTCGAGACAAACCCGTAGGATTTGACAACTAGGACACCATTGTAAGGACATCAGCAAGAACAGCAGTGGTGGGATGGGAGCGGTGGTAGTCAATGTTCAGGTGTTTCGGTTGTGAGTATTGTTGAGGAAACATAGTCATGAGTGTAAAACATAATTCTTATGAATGTTTGTATGGGAGGAAAAAGGAAGAATAAGTAGAGGGAGATCAAAATCAGTAGTGAGAGAAAAATGAGGGACCGGTTAAAGAACTGAAAAATTGATAAACTGGTAATTGGGACATTGTCCACTTTGTTCTTGCTGCAGCTATATTAACTTGTCACTCATGGCCTCATGCACATCAGTGGTAGAAATGTCCATCAACTAAGACAATAAAAGGATTCCTGGAACATGTCACTGAAGTCCTCTGCCCTGAGGTTCCCCATTACTAGTTAAAACATCTTTATCTTGCTTTAATACCATTTTTGCTCTGGGTCCAACTGGGTGACCTGTAATAGACTTATATGTATGTCTCCTTTGTTTCTTCTTTAAATGCCCCCACCCCATCCTCCTGAGCTTCTTCAGTTGTAGAGCTCTTTGGTATCCTGTGCTGTGTGCTCTTCCCAGCTCACCCCCACCCTCTCATCTCTGTCCTTTAAACCAAGAGTCATTTTCATCCCACTCTCCACTTACGACCTTGTTACATAAAAGTTCAGTTCTCTTTGGAGGGCTCATTTACTTCCCTAGTTTAAAATCTCAAGTTAACTAAGTTTATTTTATATACCAGACATGTATGAGTCCCTGTCTATTTTGGGGTGAATTATGTCACCTTCACCACCAAGAGTTCTCATTCTGTTTCAGCCAACAAAGGTCATAGTATATACAGAGATTATATTCGGAAATGTTCCTCTCTGTTCTCAATTCTCAGATTAGAATTCTCTCCCCCTCTCTCAATTTTTAAAAATATGTCCTGAGATTTTTAGAGCTGTATTGCTAATAGATTAATTAATTAGGACTATTTTTCTCAATTACAAGAGATTTCCGGCAAACACTGGGACACAGAAGAGGAGGGACAAAAGGCAGAAACCTGGGAGCAGATCTGCAGAGCAGAAGTAGGAAAGAGCCAATGTTTAACATTTCTCTGCTCTTCTGACCAAGGGACATACACTCAAAACAATTTCCCTGCAACTGTTTTAAGTCATCAGAAACTAAGCCTTGCCTAATCAGTTCTGAGCCCATCTATAATAGGACCCTTATTCTCATGATTTTAATACAATTTAAAATTACTGTTTACCTTATTCTCAGATTTGGCTTCCCCATATATTTTTAACAAAAATATTCTAATTTTACTAAAGGGTTGCACTAGATTCTGTGACATCGTGGCTTATTTGTTTCTGTGTGTTTTTATCAGTAAAGTTCAAAGAATTTTTAGCTGTAATTGTTTTTTTTATACAATTAGAATGTCAAATACTTCTCTGAATTTTTAAAAAATGTTTTTAATCATCATACATTTGAAAAAGTCTCTAAATCTTTATACACCTTGGAATCAGTCCTTTAACCACATGAATCCCCAGATCCTCTTCTCTCTCACTTGTTTGAATTTGAAATTTAAATCAGATTTGTTTTATTGAGCACTGGAGTAAATGACATCATTTTAACAGAAGCTTCTGAAACTTATAATTGTGTCTGAATTAAACTGGGAAAGTTGTCTGTGTTGACTGGAAGAAGAAACTTGGAAAAGGCTAAAGTTTGGAAAGACATCTGAATAATTAAGAAGAATAACTGCCTAAACTAAGTGCCATATTCTTACTTGTCTACTCTATAGAAATTGAGAGTGGGGAACATATGGAAGTTGAGTCAATATCACTGGGGATGTCATATCAGAAATTATTTTTGGAGTGTAAAAGAAGCTTTGTGTGGGGGAGGAGCTGAAGAGGAGAGATTCAAAGCCTGGGTGGTAAGAGACAAAGAATGGAAAACCAAATCTCAGGTAGTAAATAGGGCTTATCTCCTTTGTGCAGGAGCTATGTGATACTTCTCTAAGTACTGATGACACATATTTTCAAATCCCAAAGCTTTTGAATTTTTAAATTTAAGTGCAAACCCAGATGATTTATACTACTTTGTAGCAAGTGCAGGGAGTTTTTATCTGATTTCCTTCTCTTGTGCTTTCCCTCCCTCCCACTCTGGTGTTCTAGAGGTACCACATTTATCTAGACTTAATTTTCATGTGGATTTTTAGCTTCTAGAGATCCCAAAGCAGATGGAACGGCTACATGGTTAGAGCAAAATAATGAAAGGATTTACCAGATTTGGGGAGTAGAGGAAGAGCTTGAACTCAGAAAACCTGCTGTATATGCATGCTTGACAGGGCTTGCAATGCTCATTCAGTCTGGGGGAGGAACAAAGGGCTGGCAGGTGAAAGAGAGCAGCAAACACTGTCAGGCCAGGTGTTCCGCATTAAAACTCAGCTGTACCAGGGATCCCAGATGGTTTGAAAGAGAGGTGTGAATGAAATGACCCAGAGAAGTCTGGTGATGGAAGAGGAAGTCAATAAGCTACATGTAGGGTCCTCTCAATGAGAGAGATTTCAATTGCTTAGCAGTTATTGGAGCGATAATGAATCTTTGAATCATTTTTTAATAGTGGGTAGATCTATTTATTTTTGAAGAAGTATTGTCTAGTCTCTTTTGTCCTCAGCTCTCCCCAAAACCCTCTCAATTGTTTTCTTTGTAAGGAGCATGAATATATTTTAGGACTTTCAAAACCAGAATGAATAGCAGGAATTTTTAATTAAACACTCTACATAATCACATGTATTATCAAAATGTAAGAACCTAAGGGGCTAAAAGTAAGTCCATATTTAAATAGTATATATAATCTATATATTATATATTATATTATATATAATAAATTATGTATAGTATATATAAAAACTACATTGGTTTATTTTATAGTAGAAAACTGGTGGGTTATTTCTGTCTTGGAAATACTAATATTCTAAATAATATGTATGGTGTATGTATATCAGTAGCGAACATTTTATTGCATATGAATTTTTATTTTGCTTAACAAACAATGTTCTCCATGATTTTCATGAGTAACAAAATAATTTTGTATACATTTCTGTATGATAGAAATATGTGAATTCAAAAAATTAATATAAATTTCATAAGTATAATACTTATTCCAAGTATTATTTACTTATTCTGATTTTTCCATTTTTATTAAGATACATGATTGACAAATTTATTTGGAGATTTATTTAAAAACATTGAACTATTTTGTAGAACAGTCAGTGGCAAGATAAAAATCAGACACATAAATGAAATCTAAAAATGCCAATAATTTAAAAATGCTAATAACTGATAAAAGCTTCATATACTTATTTATTTTGTGTATTTGAGAAATGGAAGAACAGGTTTACAACCCTGAAATATACACAGGTATTTTCACTAAACATAAAATATTGAAACTGTGAAAAATAAGGAAGGTCAATAATGTTTATATGAATATGGGATTCAGTATTGATTTTATATGGTAAGAAATGATCACAAAATACTAATCATATTGCTAATAAGTGTTGTGAAAAAATTCTCCTTGGGTGTTTTGCCTTTGTGCACATCTTGGGAGTGAGGTACTAACTGCCTTTTTTTTTTCCTAGACTACATTTTAAGAATTTTTGTATAGAAAACATTCTGGCGAGATAAGAGATAGTGTCTTTCCTCAGAGTAGAGGGCAGACGTATCTGCCTATTACAAGGAATTCAGGGTCTCAAAGTTCAGAGTTCTAATATAACGCAACCTACTAGATGGGACATTGTCACCTAGCACTCAGTATTACCCAGTGGAAAATGTAGCTGGAGGAGCCAGCACAAGAAAATGCTGCTACTTGGACTATTGTTATTGCTGTGAGTAATAAAGTCCTTTAGCTCTGATCAGGAATCTCTCGAATCTGGGACAGCATTCATGAAACTATGGCAAGCTAGCTTGTTGCCTGGAGCAGGGAGGAATCTCAGAGCCTTCAAAATCCTGACAATAGTCATTAGGAAAAGAGTGCAAGTAAAGTAGCAGGAGAGTAAAGAAACCCTTTACTACAGACTACTTAATCATAATATGTACCTTATAGTCATCAAGTAGCAGATGTATCAACTTTCATATGATATAAAACTTACATACTTGTTACAATATAATGTTATAAAGTTTTCAGAATTCGAAAGTTCTAAAAATGTGTACATTGTATATATATACAGGGTCTGGCACAAATAATGCCCTTTTTTATTACAAAATCTTTTATTACAAAGTCATAATAATTCAATTCTATAACATAACAATATCATGCTCAGGCACACCTTTTGATATTTTAGGTGAAAATTTCAAATTAAAACTATAAATTATTACACCCATATTATTATTCTACCAACCAGACTAAGCAAGCGTTACTTCTGCCAGACCCTGTATATTCTAATTTTTAGCAACGCTACTAAAGATTTAATACAAAAAATCTGCTGAAATGTATAATTTAGGTGTTTATATTATAATGCCTATCAAGTTTAAAATATATTGTGTTTAAATTATGAAGGACCTACTCCATATCAGTTGACAATTCAAAACATGTGTTATAAATTATTTACAATATGACAGCACTGTTAAGAAGTGATACCAAGTTATATAATGAAATAGATAAAGTATGTTAGCCCATTCTCTTTCCTTTTTTGTCTTTTTCCCCTTTTTATTGAACTTATTGGGGTGACACTGGTTAACAAATTTATGGAGGTTTCAGGTGCACAATTTTACAACACATCATCTGTACACTATATTGTGACTTCACTACTGCAGGTCAAGTCCCTATCACCATTTATTCCCTCTATACTCTCTTCCACTTCCCCCAAGTCCCCCTTTCCCAACTATCACCATACTGTTGTCCCTGCCCATGAGTTTTTTTCTTTTTTGCTCAATTCCTCCACCCCCCTCACACAGCACCTACCAACCCCAAGAGCTGTTAGCGTTCTCTCTCTCTGTAAGTCTGTCTCTATTTTCTTGTTGATTCATTTTGTTTCATTAGGTTTGACATATAAGTGAAATCCTGTGGAATTTGTCTTCCTGTGACTGGCTTATGTCCCTCAGCATAATGCTCTCCAGCTCCATCCATGCTAATCCCAAAGGGTAAGATTTCCTTCTTTTTAATAGCCAAGTAATATTCCATCATGTAAATATACTGCAACTTTTTTATCCACTCATTTACTGATGGGCACTTGGGCCACATCCAAATCTTGGCTATTGTAGTAATGTTTCATTGAACATAGGGGTGCACAAATTCTTTCAAATTAGTATTTCAGATTTCTTTGGCTAAATTCACAGAAGTGGAATTGCTGGGTCATAAGGCAGTTTATTTTTTAGTTTTTTTAGTTAACTCCATATTGCTTTCCATGGCGGCTACACCAGTCTGCATTCCCATCAACATTGCACTAGTGTTGCCCTCTCTCCACATCCTTGCCAACACTTGTTGTTTGTTGATTTATTGATAATAGTCATTCTGGCAGGTGTGAGATGATCTCATTGTGGTTTAATTTTCATTTCTCTGATGACTAGTGACATTGAACATCTTTTCACATGTCTAGTCGCCATCTGTATGTTCTCTTTGAATAAGTGTCTATTCAACACAGTAGTGGAAGTCCTAGCCACAGCATCAGACAAGAAGTAAAGGCATGCAAATTGGAAAGGAACAAGTAAAACTGTCATTATTTGCAGATGAATGAGATAATATATTTTACACAGAGCACCCTAAGTTCTCTACCAAAAAAGTGCTGGAACTGATAAGTGAATTCAGTAAATTAGCAGGGTACAAAATAAATATCCAGAAATAAGTGACATTTTATATACCAATAATGGTGACATTTTATATACCAATAATGGTGACATTTTATATACCAATAATTGGTATATAGTTTGGTATTGTGGTATTTAGTTGCCCTTTCTGGGAAACTAAAAAAAAACAAAACAAAACAAAAAAAAACCCCTTTGCAATTGCTTCAAAAACAATAAAATACCTAGAAATAAATTTAACCAAAGATGTACTCAGAAAATTTAACCAAAGACCGGTACTCAGAAAATTATAAGACACTGAAGAAAGAAACTGAGGAAGATACACATAAGTGGAAGCATGTACTGTGTTCATGGATAGGAAAAATTAACATCATTAAAATGTCCACACTACCCAAGGCAACCTACAGATACAACCCAATTCCTATCAAGGTACCAAATGTGTATTTCACAGAACTAGAACAAATATTCCAAAAATATATATGGAACCACAAATAAAACCTCAATAGTAACAGCAATCTTGAGAAGAAAGAACAAAGGTAGAGGAATTACACTATCTGTTATCAAAGTATACTGCAAGGCCATTGTAATCAAAATGGCCTGGCATATAAACAGACATATAGATCAATGGAACAGAATAGGGAGCCCAGAAATAAACCCATGCTTTTATAGTCAATTAACATTTGACAAAGGAGGCAAAACATACAATGGGGTAAAGGTAGTATATTCAAGAAATGGTGGTGTAATATTGTACAGATATGTGCAAAAAATGAAACTAGACCACTTTCTTATACCATACACAAGAATAAACTCAAAATGGATTGAACAATTAAATGTTAGACCTGAAGCCATAAAAATCCTAGAAAAACATAGGAAGTAAAATCTTGGATGTTTCATGTATCAGTACTTTTTTCTGATAAACCTCCTCAGGCAAGGGAAACAAAAGAAAAGATAAATAAATGCCACTACATCCAACTAAAAGGTTTTCTCATAGCAAAGGAAACCACCAACAAAATGAAAAGACATCCCACTGAATGGGAGAACATATTTGCCAATACATCTAATAAGGCATTAATACTTAAAATTTATAAATAATTTATAAAACCCAACACCAAAAATCAAACAACCCAATTAAAAATTGGGCAAAGGACATGAATAGTCTGTTCCCTCAGTGAGCACCTCTTCCATTTTATCCTTGGTCATTGTTCATTTCTCATACTTGTTTTTTTTGTTTTGTTTTGTTTTTTCTTTCATACTACATGCTCAAGTTTTTTCCTGAAGGAAAAATTATGACTTTAATTTTTTTCTGGATATTTTATATTTTAAATGGGCTTTCTGAAGAAATGAAAAAAATTATTTAAGGGCCCGTTTAATCAATCCAGGCTGGTGGAATTCCAGATAGGTAGAATGCAACTTTTCAGCATATATTGTGACTAACACCAGTCCTTAGTCTACAGAAGCTGTTTCTCTGCCTGTCGGGCTCATAATTACATAAATTATGTAAAACAATTAGTATTATATGTATTAGCAACAATGTGTGGAATCAGAAGACGCAGCTACAGATCTTACTCCAAGACTCAGTAGTTAGATAAACTGAGGAAATCACTGAATTGCTCTGAGCTTCTTTTTCTTGATTTATAAAATAGGGAAACTATAATCAAACTTCCCTTTCGTGGTTGTGATGAGGATTAAATTAAATGATGTGCCTGAAAATTCTTATAAATCATTGTAATGTACATATGTATTATAACTAGGAAACATAAAAACTGAAGAAATAACTCTTGGGGGCAGAACTGAATAGTGTATGTATTTTAATTCTTGCCAAAGTCTCTATAAGTTTATATCACTACAGAAGTCTGAAGGTTTATCAGCATCACAATGTAATACTACTGTTATTGGATATTCAGTCAGTTCTGCCCTAAAAACATGTTGAAAATCCTCTTTTTCTTATGACTTAAGTGAAGGAAGCTAATATCTGATTTCTCTTCATTGCTGGTCCTTGATGAAGTTACTCCACTAAAGTTAATTCTGAACAATCAATCCTAGACATAGCCCAGTAAAAACTGTTAACTTTGTGGGTGAAAAGAAGTTCATATAAACAATTAGAGAGAAAAAAAAGACATCTGTAAAAAATAAAAATACGGTGGCTGGATATTCTTTAGAAACTAAATTCCAGAACATAATCTGAAATATTGAGTTTTCATAGGGCAACAACATGACCTAAGAATTCTGTGTCAAGCCAAATATTTAAATATCTGTGAGGAATACAGGAATTACACATTTCTAATATGTAAGTGCTTGGAGAAGCCACCCTCTTAACTTTACAGAAAAAAAGGGAATGTTATTAAAGACAATAAATTTACATAAATTCAACCCTATAGTTAAAAATCTAAAATTCTTATTTTGAGTTAAAAATATATTTGTATGCAGAAGCAAGTTAAATGTCAAATTACAGGGGAGGCAGAATGCTTAAATAAACCAGTATGAATCCATATAATTTAATGTTATCTAGCTATAAAATTACATTTTAAAAAATATTTAATAATATTGGTTGGAAAATTTATAAAATAATACTTAATGAAAAAAGAAGGAAACTGAACTAAATATAGATATCATATCATTTCTGTTAAATATATTAGATATAAAGAAGATGGGGAAAATATCAGTATGTGACAGTAGTAACACTAGGTGCTATGATTATTCATCATTGTAAATTTTATGTTATTTTCAAGGAAATATTGAATACCTAATATTCTAAAGTGGCTGTATTTTAATTTTATAGTCAGAAATTAAAGGAAAAGGCATAAGAAAGTTATTGACAAATCCCACAAAAATAAGCATATGAAGAGCAGGCCGGCAAAGGAATTGTGGGGGGAAAGAAACAGTTGGAAAAGGAATTGCAAAGAAAGGAGATGATTTGAAGATAAAGGAGCTAGTTAATCTCAAATACTGTGGTGAGATCAAGTAAAATGGAAATGAAAGAATCTATTGGGAAAACCTAACTGAAAGAATCATAGGTGGATGTCTCAACAGGAACCACAGGCCTTAGCCAGCATCGTTTGCCGGACTCTTGCCTGATGTAGTTTGAAGAGTGAACGAGGGAAGGAATCATAGTCCATTCTTTTGAGGTACTTGACTATGAAAGGAGAAAAATTGGGTTCTGGCTAAAGAGTTATGTCGAACCAAATGTTTTTGTTGTTGTTCTTTGTTTATTTCAAGGCACGAAAAGTTAGACAAGAATTAAATAGTGTTACCATAGTGGTTAAAAGCAAAGGACAGGAATTGGATGAATCAGATTTGAATTTGGGGAACATACAGTAGACACCATCCAATGTCATTGGAAGAGATGTTTTTCAGAGGACTGACTCAGAAAGCTAATATTGGAGAAATGTTAAACACTGACTCTTTCCAACTTCTTGTGCATTTTTTAAAATCAAACTCTACATATAGGTCGAAGTCTTTATTTAGTTCTTCAATGGCTTTTTTAGAATAAATTACACTCATAATACATCATTTATAATTTCCAGTTGTAAATTTTTTAAAGTGTGGTTAAAATTTAAAGCCTTTAGAGACCAAAAGCTTACTCAAACTCTTACAGATTGTTTCTGTCCACATCTATCTAATTCAACTACAATTTATAATTTATTTTTATCAAGATGTTTCAAAGCATTCAATTTAATTTTCATATAATTTTAAAAATTTCCTTTGCATATTCTTAAATAGTTTATATAATATTTATTTAAATTTAAAATGACAAGTGACACTGAAAAATAACTAACTTTGTGGGCAAACTCAACAGACTCTTGATAAATCTCCAACTCAGTTGGAGTACAGGAGTGCTCAAGGCTATATAGGAGGGTAGCTGACCAGCTGAGAGAACTGGGTGTATTTTATAGAAGAATGGAATGTTGGTTACCAATGGTTTGGGTAAGTGGAGTTGGGATAAAAGAACCTGCTTCACAGAAACTAAAGTGAATAAACAGTGATCCTGCAAAAAATCTATGCATTGATGTGTATGTGACCCAGAAGATATGCTTTTTATCAAGAGTTCAGTAGTAAAATTATAATATTAAAATTATAATTAGCTGTAAACCAAATACTTAAATGATATAGAATGTGAGACTTTCCAAAGGATAAAAATAGAAAAAAATGGAACCACATTAACCAGATATTAAAACATTATTTGCAGTAAATATCTGTTTCACAAGAAATGAAATTTTGAATGTATTTTAGGCTGGAGATTGAAGGGATATCAGTTAGCAGAACTCTAAAGAGAAAAATTGAGAATTGAGGTTTTTGGTGATTCTTATTTTTGAGAAACTGATGTAGCAATTTAATTTTTTTGCTATTTTTAATTCTCATTGTAAATTTCCATGAAGCAAAATGGACAGTAGATCAGATTATATAACTTTCTGCTGTAATTGAAATCAATAGCATTTTGTTAAAATTGGCCCATTAGTGTGCTTCTTACTACATGTGTAGGCAACAGAGAAGGGATGTACATTCCATGGTTCCTACATGCACTCCACAGGACTGACTGCTGAGGCATGTACCCAAGCAGTCTTTGAGCCGAGACAAACAGGTTCCAGAATAATTTCCAACACAAATAGTAGGCCTGAGGGGAAATTAAACCATCAGTTGAGGAATGAAGAGAAGCAGTAGAGAGCCAGAGCAACTGAATAGTTGATTGCCAAACTGGGAATCTAGAGTAGGCATCCGACTGCTGAGATAAACACACACACACACACACACACACACACACGAGGGTTGGTATTGAGAAAGATGAAGGTATAGGAGCTCAAATACCAATTTCCAGTCTTATGACCTTTAAGTACCATTACTACATCTCTGTTTTTGTGGCCTGTATATCTTTTTTTCTCGGGTCATCCCACTGGATTGAAGGTGGAATTTGTACTTCTTACTGTTTCAGACAAAACTCACTTTCTTTTTCCTGAAGTGTCACATATCATCACAGCACATCATTTTCTACCCCTCATTTTTATCATCATCTGAGATTCCTCAGGACATTCTTCCTTAACTTTCAATAATTTATCTCTCAGTTTATTATTTTTCTATCCAATAACACTGTCTTCTTATTTTAGAGCATTATGATATTTTAGCAGGGAGGAGATATGGGTAAGGCAAGTACAAAAATCAAGGAAGCATTCATTTTCAGGGGCATGGCCGTTTCTTGTCAAAACCAACACCTTCAACCCATTGATAACCTCAATGTCCTATCTTCCAACTCAAATCTTCCACTGCCTCTATTCCAGTAATTCTTCAATTCCACCAACTGATTTTTCCTGCTAACTTAACTGCTGCCTATTTCCTCCAACCCTTCACTCTCTTTCTTACCCTCTTTAATCCGTGAGTTATCAGCATCATCAGTCTCTTCAATGTAAAGCCTCTACTGGTTTCCATTTTCTGACTTTCTTGTACTCACTTGGAAAAAACATGGACCCAAATGCATTCAGCTCTCTGCCTACTTTACATTTGCATCCATGCAGCTGTATGTGGTTGGGGAAAGGCATACAATCATGCTGGATACTTTACATTAATGATTACTAAGCTCAAATAAGATCTCCAGGATGCTAGGAAATAATACCATACTACCTTAGTCTTTTTACTCCTACCTGACAATTTCCTACCTTTTCCTCTCCTCTCGAAGACTCAGCCCATCTTTCCCCATCTAATACTAGTTGTTGATTTTACTCTCTACCTCATTGAGAACATTAAACATTGAGAGAGAAAATATATTTTATATATTAATATATTTTTTCATGTCATAATATATTTGAGTTTTATAGAGGTAAATATTTTTTAAATCAAAGTACTGAAACCTATAGAAATATAATTTTTTATAAATATAAATTTTAAATCAAAGTATTGAAACTTATAAATGTAATGTTTTGACCGTGGATTTGGGTGATAACTTTCTAAACTTAAATTTTTTTAATTTAAAAGCAATGGTGGAGATTATAGGGTTTTCTATGTACACCATCATGTTGTCTGTGAATGATAGTTTTACTTCCTCCTTTCCAATTTTGATGCCTTTTATTTCTTTTTCTTGTTTGATAGCTGTGGTAAGAACTTTCAGTACTATGTTGAATAAAATTGGTGAAAGTGAACACCCTTATCTTGTTCCTGACCTTAAGGGGAGAGTTTTAGTCTTTGCCCATTAAGTGCCCATCATTAAGTGAGCGGATCAAAAAATGGTTGTACATTTACACAATGGAATACTACATAGCGGAAAGAAAGAAGGAACTCCTACCTTTTGCAACAGTGTGGGTGAAACTAGAGAATATTATGCTAAGTGAAGTAAGCCAGCTGGTGAGAGACAAATAACCATATGATCTCACCTATAAGAGGAATCTAATGAACAAAATAGAACCACAGGCATGGAAACATGGAACAGAATGAAAGTGACCAGAGTGGGGGTGAGTGGGTTAATGGTGGAAAGAAGAGGAAGAGACTAGACAAAGAGCATGTATGAATGGCCCACAGACACGGACAGCAGTGTGGGAATTAACTGTGGGAACAGGGTGGGACAGGTGGAGGAGGACAAGGGGAGAGGGAATTGGGCAACTCTAATGGAATAAAATAAAAATGATTTTAAAGAAATAAAAGAAAAGCAATGATGTGTTGTGGTACTGGGTAAAAAAGGTGAAGGTTTTGAGAAATACAGATTGATAGTTACAAGACAGTCATGGGTATATAAAATACAGAATAGGAAATATAGTCAATTATATTGTAATAACAATGTATTACCAGGTAGGTATTGAAAATATCGGAGGGAACATTTTTGTAAAGTATTGGTTGCCTAAAAAGTCTATATTTTTTCTGTAAAATAAAAGTCTCATTTTTCATTTTCACCAATAACTTTATTGATTTGGGTACTTTGAGTATGTCAGCTATCTCCCAATATTGGCTTCTAGTGGGTAGAGCCCAAGGGTGCTGCGAAACATCTTCCAATGCATAAGACAGTCCCAAAGCAAAGAATTATTTGGTCAAAATATCAATAGTACCAAGAAACATCGCAAACCTTTTGACACATTCAATCAGTCATGGCACCTTCTCCATACACTGCACAAATATTTTCTTTCTTTCTTTCTTTCTTTCTTTCTTTCTTTCTTTCTTTCTTTCTTTCTTTCTTTCTTTCTTTCTGTCTTTCTTTCTTTCTTTCTCTTTCTTTCTTTCTTTCTTCTTTCTTTCTGTTGCATTTTTACCTTTCTTGAAATAATAAAGCATAATACATGGAAAGTGTGTATTTTCTTCCATCTTTGATATTAAAATGGCTGTACAAAAATTCACCAATTTAATGTTTTTTTAAATGATATGATATGACAGCTATCACTATACAACCTAACAAAATTGTTTTGAATAAAGTTAAAGACAACTGAGCAATATTAGAGCTATTACATGGGAAAAAAATTAATGGAACTTTTTGGCCAACACAGTATATGATTGTCTAAGCACTATACTGTACACCTAAAACTAATACAGAATAATACTGAATATAAAATGTAATTTTAAAAAAGGCAATGGAGACAAATCACCAGGAAATCAGACCAAATAACATAAAAATTTTAATTTCTAAATGGCACAAAACATTAAAAATAAATTTAAAAACAAACACAGAAGGTAAATATTACTTAAATCATGAGTAGCACTGTAAAAATTTAATGTTCTCACCATGTAATCATAAACAAATTGGGCAGACAGGGTACAAACAACATAAAAAAGCTTATAAACTTAGAGAAAATGTTAAATTCTATTAATTTAAGATATACAGATTTATACATTAGAATCTTATTTCTTTCAAATTATCAAAGTAAACTAATAATAAATTTAAAATTTAAATAATTTTACTTTAATAATAAAATATTAAATAAACTTTTACTAAATACAATTGACTTTAGAATAATAATGATTTTTTAACTAAGGCTGAAGTGAACTAGAAACTCATTTTTCTCCCAATGTGATTTGAAAACTGAGGTCTGGCCTGAAAAAGTCCAGTCATTGTTACTATAACAACAATGGTTTGTACGACATTGACATTACCTTATAGCTGAGGAGAGTGGACTGGAAAACGCATGTGTGAACAATCATTGGGGGTGGTAGATGTCCCCGAGTAAGCACGTGTACTGTGTGGTCATCGCATTCAAAATGACTGAGCAAGTAGAGCAACAAACCTGCATCAAATTTTGTGCTAAGCTTGAACATTCTTCCGTAGAAACTATTCAGATGACTCAGAAGATCGCAGCTGTGGGCAGTGGGTGATGGGAAGCTTCATGAAGACAACATACCTGCTCATACATCACGTCTCATGTAGAGTATTTTGGCAAAACATCAAATCGCCCAGTTGACTCAGTCCCCCTGCAGCCCAGATTTGGCACCCTGTGACTTCTGGCTTTTTTTAAAACTAAAATTACCTTTGAAAAGGAAGAAATTTCAGACTGTCAGTGAGATTCAGGAAAATACGATGAGGTAGCTGATGGCAACTGGGAGAACTGTGTGAGGTCCTAAGTTGCCTACTTTGAAGGGGCCTGAGACGTCATTGTCCTATGTACAACTTTTCTTGTATCTTGTATCTTCTTCAATAAATGTCCCTATTTTTCATAGTACATAGCTAGATACTTTCTAGACAGACCTAAATTTTTAAAGAATCATTCCAATTTTAAATAAATTTATATTGTATGTTTTCCATTATCATTTAGCCACCTTATACTCCACACCCACAACTGCCACACTGTTTGTTCATGTCTATGAGTACTTTTTCCTTTTTGTTCAATCCCTCCACCCCCTAAACCACCCCCCCCAACAGTCGTCACCCTGCTCTTTATTCATGAGTCTCTGTCTCTATTTTGCTTGTTAGTTCAGTTCATTATATTCCACATATGAATGAAATCATATGATATTTGTCTTTCTCTGACTGGCTTATTTCACTTACAATAATGTTTCCCAGGTCCATCCATGCTGTTGCAAAAAGTAAAATTTCCCTCTTTTTTATGGTTGAGTAGTATTTCATTGTGTAAATGTCCCATAGTTGTTTTATCCACTCATCTACTGATGGACACTTGTGCTGCTTCCATATCTTGGTAATTGTAAATAATGCCACAGTGAACATAGGGGTGTTTATGTTCTTTCAAATTAGTGTTTTGGGTTTCTTCAGATATACTCCCAGAAGTGGGATTGCTGGGTCAAAAGGCAGATCCATTTTTAATTTTTCAAGTATCTCCATTCTGCTTTCCACAGTGGCTGCACCAGTCTGCATTCCCACCAATAGAGCAGAAGGGTTCCCCTTTCTCCACATCCTTGCCAGCATTCGTTGTTTGTTGATTTATTGATGATGACCATACTGACACAATAATTTATTGCTGATAGCCATTTGAAACAATAATTTAGTGACTGGGAATCCTTTAGATTTCAAAAGAAAGTAACCATTTAAAATACATGTGAATATATACATATAGATATGAATAATGCCTTTATAACAATAATTTTCCTAAAATCTAACTTTAGAAAAATAGAAGGCAAAAAAACCAATTATGACAGTCCATAGCATGGAGAATCATGCATCCACTGGAAATGCTATTTTTAAAATGAGGCTTCAATAACTTGAGAAATTAATTATGTAATAATTATCTTTAAAAGAATATAAAATTGTAATTAGTATGCCTTCAATTCAGAACAAAACATAGAAAAAAGACAGGGAGGAAATATAGCAAAATGTATACAAGTTATATCTGAGTAGTATCACAGTGTTACAGGTGATTTTGATTTTGCTGAAAGTGTTTATTTTTCAAAGTTTCTTTAAAGAGCACATTTTAATTTTATAATCAGAAAGAGATTTCACTTATTTAATATGGAAAATAATATAGATATATTTAGCAGAACACCATAAGCTTGGGCAATCACCACACCTTGGGCACGTCCAATAATGAGTTAAATAGTTGGAGAGATGTGTGTGTGTGTGTAGAGAGAGAGAGAGTGTCTCAGGTTACTTGATTCTATTTACCTAGGTTTATTAAATATATTCCAGATTCTCCCTACTTTATTGTTCTTTTCCCCTCATTTACTGTACTTCTACTTCTAGACCTAGTCTCTTCCTCCCTCCTTCCCTTACTACCTTTGTAATAAATGATATGGGAAATTGCTTGAAAAGGCTCCTGACAGCCTTTTCTTATTACCTATGTTCAACCTCCTTTCTTCACAAATTAAGTTCTTTTGTCTGTGGCTTGCCTGATTCTTGCATTGCACATCAAGATTTCTACTTTTCTCCATTTCCCACACTGTGGAAGTATAAGAGCCCTTCTTGGAGAGAGACCATGGCAACTCAGGATAGACTTTTCCCAATTCTATTTTGTCTCATGCTAAATGCTCCCCCTTACCACCACTTCAGCTCTATAATAATCTTATTTCTAACCACTTAACATCTGAGCCATTTTCAGGGCTTTGCCAACTGAATGCCTAATTAGCTTCACTTATATTATGGAGCATCTTTCTCAGCCTCCCTTGGTAGAAATCCCCCACATGGTCACCAACTCCCGGATACTTCATTTTCCCCTCAGTCCTCTCTCTCCTTTCAGCCTCTTATTTCTCTTTCAGGGAACCCTGTATCATTGTTGTTATTATCAGTTTACCTGAATGATCTGGGGCCTCTGACCTCATCAGATACTTCTTTTCTTAGGTACACCTCATCTCTGGGAATTGCTCCATCACAATAACATTTACACAGATCACAAAAACATTAGAATTTAATTACAGTTCAATTCTGCTTTCCCTTAAACCAGAGGATGACTTTTGAGGTTTTGAGGCAGGGAAGAGTTAGCTCGGGGGCATTTCTATATTAACACTGCATTTGCATGTTAACATGAAATGTGTCATATTCAAGTATTGAAAGATCATTGAGAAAAGGTGACAACAGGATCTTTGTTACTGTTATTATTGTTATTATATATGAATCTCAGACAAGCAATCATCTTCATATGTTTAACAAGTTGCAATTAATTGCATGAATATGATCTATCACTGATATTAGCCTCCTGTTTATATGAACATAAATACCAATTTCTGAATGTATGTCTTAGCCAATGAAACCCCAGTTCCTTGGATATGTAGAACTTAATTATCAGAAGCATAAATGGCTTTATTATGTTTCCCTCAAACTTTACATTTGTTTCATTCCTTTTCCAGTCCCAAATATGCAAATCTTTGAGATAGTTCTGCATAATGAAACAGCAACATCAATAAGCTCCACCACTTTATCAAGTTTAACCAACAGAAGCATATCTAATATATTAACAACAATATGCTGGCTGACATCGAAATTCTACTAGTATATCTTATACTTAATATCTCAACAATTCTAAGTTTTTACATATACTATAATCAATGGATATTTTTATACCAGATATCAATTAGGAAGCAACCATAGTAACCTTAGTAAAATCATCTAAACTTTGAGTTCTTTTTTTTTGTAAAATATAAGCAACTATAGTTTCTATCACCCAATTATAGATTTTAAAATCTAACTTGTATTTTACCTAAAGTAGCCTGCTCTTATCTGTAATTTTGCTTTCTGCAGTTTCTGTTACCTGTAGTCAGCTGTGGTCTAAAAATACTAAATAGAAAATTTCAGAAATAAACAATCTATAAGTTTTGAAATGCATAAGTAGAGTGATGAAAGTGCATGCTAGCCCACTCCATCCTGCCCAGAATGTGAACCATCATTTTTCTCCATGGTATCCACGAAGTATATGTTCCCCACCTGTTAGTCACACAGTAGCTGTCTGTCACAGTTTGGCAGTGCTGGTGTTCAACCTAATGCTACATCACAATACCTATGTCATTCATTCACCTCACCTCATCTCATCAGGTAGGCATTGTATCGCCTCACAGCATCGCAGAAAGAAGGGTGAGTACTATAAGGTATTTTGAGAGAACCTACATTTAGGTAACTTTCATTACAGTGCATTATTATAATTATTCTGTTTTTAAGATTTTATTTATTTATTTTTAGAGAGAAGGGAAAGGAAGGAGAAAGAGAGGAAGAGAAACATTGATGTGAGAGAGAAACTCCGAACAGTTGCCTCTCGAATGCACTTGGACCAGGGACCAAACCCACAACCCAGACATGTACCCTAACCAGGAATCAAACTGGTGACCTTTCATTTTGTGGAATCATACTCAACCAAGTGAGCCACTCCAGTCAGGGCTATAATTATTCTATTTTATTATTAGTTATTATGTTAATCTCTTCCTGTACCTAAGGTATAAGTTAAGCTTTATTATCCATGTGTATAAATAGGATACACAGAAATTTAAAGTGAGAATAAACAGTATATACAGGATTCTATACTAGCCACTGTTTCCGGTACCCACTGGGGGTCCTGGAATATATCCTCCACAAATAAGAGGGGACTACTGCACTTTACTTGCGCTTGCTCACAATTATCTTTTCAAACAACGTATCCTGAATTGCCAAAATCTCTCTCCAAAAACAACGCATTATTGTCCATGATAATGGGTCAGAAGCATAAGCAGAGGAGACACAAGCACAGAAGCTCAATTCACGACACAAGGAGACTCAAGAGTAGGCAGGAAAAAAAGAGGCTTCCGGGAGCTTTATAAAAATTTCCTTACACCATGTAATACAAGAGGAAACCAAGATCAGTGGCTGTGAAAGAAGATAATTATTAGTAGATACGGTTCTATATATCATTCTTCTCACCCTAGCACATTTTTTATTTTCCATAGAATTTTTTCTCCTGTGCATTTTTAAAGACATCATTCTGCTTCTGAGACTATGGCTTCTCTCTCCTGGTCATCAGGAGGCAGTGCTGGAAGTGAATGTTGAGTCAGGGATGATGCTCAGACCGCAGCCAGTCCCAGGTCTGGTTATTGGATAAGTACATCCCATGGTTCACTAGGTTAAGGATTCTGCCCCAGCATTGGCTTCCCTAAATCACAGTACCTCAGCATGTGAAACCTTGTCAAATTCTTTTTGAAACAAGATGGAAAACATTTTCCATTTAGGATACTCTATCCAAGGTGACATTGGATGCTCATAGGTGTTGGGCAAAGGGCTCCTCATGAAATACAGGATCCTGCCTGGTCCTACTTAGAGCACTGAGGAAAAAAGTCTTTCCAGATGGCAGGAGTTGTAAGTGAAAGCCACAGAATTTTTTTTTTTTTCTGTCATCAGGTTTTCTAATATGGCTGAGTAAGCTAAAGGAGATATGAGAAAATTTCTTGTTAAGAAGAGCTTTCCAGAGTTAAACTGCTATCACTGGTGGCTTTAAAATAGTCTTTGGTGTGATCTTATAGTTGGCCTGAACCATGTTCCTATAGCTAATTATTGATACTAAAATTGCAGATGTGGGAAGGGTGAATTACATGGTCTGAAACTAGAGAGACAACAGAATGGGATATTTTGAGTTGAGGTCTAGATGGTGTTAATAAAGTAAAAATGTAGTAATTGTTGACGTAGCCTAGCCATTCTGTTGTTATGAAATATACACCCTAGGAACTACTCTCACATGCCATTTGTACACTGAAGCTGGCCTTTACATTAGGGCTGCTATTAAAACAGCAGAAGAACCTTGATATGAAGATTATTAAAAAACAGAGATCAGCCCTGGCTGGTGTGGCTTACTGTTGGTCTGCAAACCATAGCGTCGCTGGTTCAATTCCCAGTCAGGGCACATGTCTGGGTTGTGGGCCAGGCACCCAGTAGGGGGTGCACAAGAGGCAACCACACATTGATGTTTCCTTCTCTTTCTCTTTCCCTTCCCCTCTCTCTAAAAATAAATAAATAAAATCTTTATAAAAAACCCCAAAAAACAAAAAACAGATCACTAGAGTTCCAAGACCCAGAATACTTGGTCTTATTAGCTGATGCAGGGGTAAAACAATTTTTTAAAAGTTATTTTCTTGTGTGGCATACAGTGTTCTTTTGAACAGCCCTTCCCTGTCTGCTCATTCAGACAATACTCCATCCCCCTGCCCAGCTCCGCCCTGTGTTGGCTCTTGTCTTCTGAAATGTCCAAGGAAGCCTCACCTTTGCCGCTTCCTTTTTACTTTAGTCCTCCAACTATCAACTTGTTATTCCTGGTAAATCTCGAACTTGTCTTGCAAACCCATTGCTTTCCATTTTACAGGCTTTGTTTTATAGAATACACTCCTTCACTCCAAAATGAAGGACTAGAATAGCTTCACAGTGAGAGGGAAAAGGCACTGGTGAGTTCTGTTGTCTGGCTGTGCTAGGAGGGAAGAGCTGTTGTAGAAGCTCTGATAGCACTAGCAGTATGGAAAGGAAAGGGGATGAATGCCAGCGTGGGTGAGAACGCTGAACTAGTTCAAAATTCCTATCTATCTATGGGTCTATATATCTATATCAATTTTGAAGCACTTTAGGGGTTCTTACTTACACTTTTATTGCTTAAATTTATTTTCTATAACAATAAATAGCTATACATATAGATATAGATGTAGATAAGGATGCTAGAGGTAGAAATAGAGACAGAGACGGAGACAGAGATAGAGTCCAATGTGCTGGGTTGAATATTTAAAAATCAAAATTTGTTCAATAAATAAAAACTCACCAGTTCACTTTATAATGAATAAGTTGCCAAAATGTTCCAAAATATACATTGTTCTAGTGGAACTCTTCCACACAAAAATAAAGTTTTAACATTTCAGTAGATACTTTATACATTTGTTTTTATTCCAGTCATTTGAGATTTTTCACCAATGTGCTGGATTTGGGAGTATTCCAATTGAGGTCAATTTGGAAAAATCTGAGCACTTTGGTGATATTAGTAACAGAGATAGATATTCTTCTCAGTATGTACTTACCAGAAATGATTTATATATATTTTTTTCAGTTCAGACTCAGATTAATCTAAGAAACATAACACTGGCAAAGTAATTTAATTGATTTGGACTCAGAAATTATTCTTCTTGTCTATTATAGTTTTTGGTTATTTATAACTTAGTAATAAATGTCTATGATTTAATAAATGTAGAATAACAGTTACCTATAACTTAAGAGTAATAAAAGGAGAGTATCCAGGATGCTAAAACAATAAGACCTGGTGCTCAAGTTGTATTGTTCCAGTGTTTCCTAGAGCATGAAAGGTAACTGTGCATATACATGGTCCCCAGCAAAGTAATAGGATAAAACACAGCCTCCAAAACGGTTAGATAAAATGAGGTCATTTCACAGAAAGTCCGTAATGATTAAAACTCACTGCTGACACCATATGACCCCACACTCAGCATCGTAGTCCAGCCCGTGAAGACTGTGAGCATGCAGGCCATGCTGGGGGCTGTCGAAGATTTGCTGGAAACACGGCTTTCTGAGAGGTGTCTGTAGATGCAAGCACAGGATCCCAGCTCCACTAGAGAGCACTAATAACCAAACTCTTATTGCTGAAGCTTTGGCAGAGACAATTTCACTTTTTACAAATCTCAATACCTCTGAGACATTTCAACTAACTTCCCTAAAGGAGCAGTTCTACTAACATGGTGATGAGGACAGCATCTCTAAGCATCTTTAATAGAGAGAGCTCCTGTGTTCTGTTCCATGACAGTAGCTGACAAATATACACATATGTAGAAGTAGAATGCTAAGTCATTCATATACTCACCTTTCTTTTTATTTTTAAATTCCAACATAACACTATAGGGCTTCAAAGTCACCAACAATGTCAATACCAAGGAATAAAAAGCGATAAATATGACCGTGTGGAATGTGGTGTTATTTCACTGCTTAAAATGCTGATGTGATATCATACCACAGTTATCTTATGCTTTCTATTTTACTAAAAAACAACTGTGTGTTCCTTGTGGTTCACAGTCAATCCTAAAAAATTCTCCTAATTTTTAAATACAAAGGAAATCCAGAAAGTAATACCCAAATTATATCATTGTCATAAAACTATAAAACCATTGGGTAGGAGTGATGCTGGTGAGTATTAAATACACAATATTTCTGCAGCACAAAGCTAAAATAAAATAACAGTTTAATTTTTTTAACGAAAATGAATTTTAAAAACTTTTATTTGCATTTATTTCATGCTGAATTTATTCCCAGGGCATACATGTTTGTTACTTTAGTTTCTTCAGGGATACCTTCTTTTGTGCAGCCTCCACTTCTGATTGAGAAACAATTTGTTTTTCTACAAGATCATAGTAATATGGCAGAGCAAACTCAGGTATGGCTTGAACTGCCCATAAATTCTGTGAGTAGACAGTATATCTTGGGGGCTTTGTCACCTGGATGTGCTCAACTGCATCTAAACTGTTAAGTTTATCATTACTTTGCAATTTTAAACATGTGTAGCAAAAATGCGGCATTTTGGGGGGCCACCAAACCTGTGTCCAGCCCTGTTTGTCCAGGGCATACCCATCAACTTTACCACCAAAATGCTGGAATGGCATACTCTTGCTTCTTTCAGATATGTGGTGGCTTTTTGGATAGGCATACTGCTGATGGCCTGGACGGTTCCCCAGGTGATCTTAGAGTGAACACAAAGATTTGAGTCTGTTGAGGTGCATGATTTTGTGGGGTTTTCTGGGTTGAGTGAGTGAATAGCAAACCATTTTCAGAGATCATATAGGGCTGTTTACAAGAAGAGCAAAATAAAATATTTTTGAATAATATATTTTATTTTGTCATGGGAAGCTTTAAGAAACAGTGTTCAGTTGAGAAAACTTATATAGACACTTGTTTGGTTGCCAGCTCCTTCTGAGTCAAAACCTACAAGTAATGATTAGGAAGTAAAACTCTCAGAGATCAAATGAGTTTTAGATACAGAATTTCTCAGACTCAGTTATAAGTGTACTGACTCGGCGCCTCTTTATTGTGTGGTCGTTCTCCCTCTTCTCCACATCTCACGCATATTTCATAGTTGGCTCCATACTTCCTCCTATTTCCCATTCCATTTGGACACATCAGTCCATTCGCTGAGAAAACTGTGTAGTCATTCTCCTCATCCTACTGGCCAAGTCCTAGAGATTTCTTTCTTTTTTTCCCCCAACCTCCCTCAATGCTTTCCTCTCATTTTTAGCCTTTCTCTGATAGTTTTAGTTAGGCCTTCATTCCTCTCACTTGGACTTAGATATGATTAGTTTATCTCTTTGCTGCCAGCCTCTTCCTTCCCAATTCACCCTCCCTATTAGCGTAAGTGTTTTCTCTCTCAACCGTTTAAGTGATACGTCATTCTCTACTTAAATACCCAAATACTTGCATGGCTCCTTGTTGCTTGTGAGAGTACTCTTTACATTTTAATGTTATAATATGTTGTAATAAGTGCTAGAATTGACACATGCAAGATATACTAGTGTTGTGAATGTAGGTAAGATCGACACTAACCTGTTACGATGTAGAACCTGTGACTGCCCACAGCTATGGAGGGATAACATCCTCAGGGGAGGTATTACAAAGAATGGATGCTTAGTTAGCTGCTACTGAGGCTGTGATGTCAAATAAACATACATTCAAAGTTCTGACCTCCCATGTACAAGATGTGTATTTGGGAAAGTTGTAACTTTCTAAGTCTAGTTCTTTGCCTGTAAAATGGGGATAATCATGCCTACATTACAGAGTTTCTGCAATGGTTCATTGAGACAATTGGTTTAATGCCCTGACAGTGAGTAATGCATAGTAGTCGTCCATAAATACTTGTCCCTGTAGAGCGATGAAGGAATACAAGAGACTGCCTTACCATGAACAGTTATTTCAAACAGGAAAAGGCATATAAGATGGTTGCCCAAGTAAAACACCATGGCCCATTTGAGGAACTCCAAGTGAAGAAGAGGTTTGAAAGGCTGAAAAACAGAAGATAAGAATTGAAACAAAAGTAATGGACATATTTACTTGAGTAATTACTGGGTGCAGGAGGAAGTGTGAGAGGAAAGTGAAATTATAAAAGTCTTGAAACATGGGGAGTGGAGTATGGAAAAGAAAAAGGAAAACAGTTGACTTTTCAGGCAGCCTAGCAGGTTTATTCATAGGTTTATTAACCATATACATTTTTACTTTTATAACTCATTTTTTATGTTATCTACTTATTTTTTAAAAGATTTTTTATTAATTTGAGAGAGAGAGATGAGGGAAGACAGAGAGAGAGACAGATATTGAAGCATTGTTCTACCTATCCATGCATTCACTGGCTGACTCCTGTATGTGCCCTGACTGTGGATCGAACCCACGACCTTGGCATATCAGGACAATGCTCTAACCAACTGAGCTACCTGTCCAGGGCCAACTTATTTTTTAAAATATGAGTCTTATAATTTCCTTTTGAATTTGTCTGAGTTTTTTCACATATGAAAATACTATGCTTTAGTATGCTCCTTATAAATATTTTTCCATTTGGGAGGTTGACTTATACTTTTGTTCATAATTTTTGAGAATGTTTTATTTCATTTATATGGCATAGAGAATGTTTCATTGTATTTGGGTGCTTAAATCTAGCCGTTTCTTCCTTAAGGTTTTTCTTCCAAGTTGCCATTGGAACTTCTGAAGAAAGTTCAGAAAAATAAAGATTTTTTTTTAGCACTACAGAATTTTAGAGCTAGAAGTCAGCATTTTTACATGATGAACTTCATTGAGGACGATGAGGTTATATAAAACTAATATAGCAAGTTCTACAGCCCAACTGTAGAGAGCAGGTCTGCCTGACTCCAGGCAGCATGTGATATTAACTGATCGTCCCAATCCCATCCCTTTTGATAATGTCTATATTCCAAAGCTAGGGAGCCTCTCAAATTTCACCTCTGCTTCAGATAGTATAGAGATGATGAGAACAGAAGGATGCCTTTGCTCTGTGGATAGTCTACAGGAGCAGGCTGTCTGCGACAGTGCCTCTCTCCTGGAACTTAGAGTGCAATCTCTATCCGTGATACATTCCCTTGTTACTGTCTGTGTCTCAACAAAACTGTCTCATGGGATTCTTTTAAAATTGAACTTCAAACTGAACCAAAGTTATTAGGCTTTTTTAAAACATGCGATAGAATTCAAATATCAAGAAAAGTTTAAAGTATATCAGTGAAAGTGGAGTTATCTGCTCTGAATCTGATTTTAATATTTTTGGCTATATTAATGAAATTCAATGCAGATTATACCTTTGGAGAGCATCTCTCCTATATTATAGTATTTTTTTTTCAGTTGCTAGGGCAAAGAGGGGAAAAAAGAGGAAATAATTTTTGAGAATTTTTAGCATATAAAAACTAGCACATACAGGATAGAACATGGTCCTAGTGAACCAGGAGGCACTTTTATATATTTATGTGGATTTCAAAATAAGAATTACCTCTCTAAATCTTTCCTTGATTCAGATATTAAGTAAAGCTTCTAATTAACTAGTCAGTTTGCAATAAGGCCTTAAATAGAACTGCTAAATCAGATGTTACAAATAAAAATTTTTATTTTAAATTATGCACATCAAAATAAAGGGATCATTTTAATTTTCCTTAGCTGTTAAATTCCAAAAAGTCCACCCAATGTTAATCAGACAAATTATTTTACAGCTGTTAATCCAGGAAAGTATAACTTTCCCCACATGATGATGTAGATACCTAAGCTTTGTCCCAGTAACAAGAGCACAATAGCCATTTTATGAATAGCTGGAAACATTTCAGGTGGCAAAAGTTCTTACCAGATTGGCAAATTTTCACCAGTCCTACTATTTGCATTGTGGTAATGATTATGCATGTCTTAGCCACCAGTATCTATATCTTAATAATTCCCAATATCATTTCTATGGATTATCATCTATTAAAATTCTCCTTCTCAGGGATTTTTTGTTGTTGTTGGCAATGTAGCCTAACTGTCTTGGTCATTGCTAATTTGCATAGCGAGTTGTGTATGTCTATCCATGTGTTTGTATGCATATACAAAACCTTTGGTCTAGAGCTTTGTTCTCCAAATCAAAGAAGGGTTTTTTCCTTAGCTGTGCATATTTTCTTAAAAACAAGTGCCCTCAACTGATAATACGTATACCTTAGAAAGAAGTCTATCTGCTAGGTTTCTTTTTTTTTTTTAATTTTCCATAGCAAGGGACTATTTTGACTTTCTATCCCTGATATGAGTAGACCAGCTTGAATACCACACATTGTGTTTACGTAGCCAGAGTTAGAGGCGATGGGTGCAGGAGTAACTGCTCTGTTATGGACTGAGTTCTACTAGGTAACATGTAAAACAGCGAGGTTATGATTAGCCTAGCAACATATCTATGTGGTCGTTATTTCTCAGTTCGAGTACCAATGATGTTTTGTGTAAACCAATTCCTTATTGGATTTCCAGGAATCCCTATAGGATGTTTATATTTACATCCTCAGTCACTGCCAACAAGATGCAAGTTAATATCCCTGAGTCATTTTGATGATCCAAAATGCGCTCACATGTTTTCAGATGCTTCAAAGGGGAACAAGTAACACCCAAAATTGTGAAGCACTGAGAAAAAAGAAGACTTCATAAGGATGTTGTAGATACATCTAATAAACTTTTTAAAAGTGAATAGTTGTTTTACCATTATATCTTATAATTGGTCACCCTAAAATGTTACTTTGCTTCACTCCCCAAAGGGTACTACCTATAGGGTACTTTGCTCTGCTACCTAAGAGTAGCCTCTGCTCTGTGATATTTCCCAAAGCATTATATGAGAATGGGACTCGGGCCTTTTCTCAGTGTTGGCTCAATCTTGGATTCTCTCTCTGCTGCCACAAACTTTGGGTAAAGATTTAGAGAGGTTTCTCTGGAAGATAATTCTTTGCCCCCTCTTGTGTTTTCTCCTGGAGGTTCTCTGCTTCATCTACTCTATCCACTGCTCTCCAACTCATGGGTTAAGTACCTCATCTCCCACAGGTGAGATGCTCTGGGTTGACCTGAAGAGACGAAAGATCATGAGCTCTATTGCTGTGTGCCTGGGTTAGTAGAGCTGCTAGACAGGATGAAAGAAGTAATCCAAGAAGAAAGCTAGGAGGTCAAAGGGAATACAAACCAAGAATAAAATTGTTGCCAAACAATGACTATGTCACCAAATAGGACACACAGGAACATTTGAACTACTGGTGCTGTACAACAGTGTTGTGTATTACGTATAAGCAAGTCAGAGTCATCTGGGCAGGGTGGGAAGCAGCATCCTCTTCTCCGTATAGCACTAAGGAGGGCTCACCGGCACACCCAGTTGAGAAAACCATTTTCTGAGCAGGGAACAGAGCAGAAGTGACACTGGTTGACCCCATGCCGAGGCTCCATGATGGCTCTGGTTTAAAGCCGATCTGGCTCCTCGAATCTGCAGTGTTTCGTTTGTTTGTTTGTATGTTTGTTTTCCAGTTTTGAAACTAAAAGTTGACTCAATTTATAAAGTCCATAAACTTTTCTATCCACATCTGCTTTTTTCATGTGGGCGATGAACTATATTCTGATGACTTGGGAGCTATAGTGAATCTGAAATTTTATAAAGGGGTATATGCATCCAATTAAATATCCCAAAGGCCACATGAGGTAGTATTCTTTAGTTTCACTAAATAAAAGTGAAGACGGATTCTTTAAAAAGTAATAACTTTTAAAAATATATGAGCATACCATTTACGCACACAAACACACACACATACATGCCTGCATTGAAAACAAAGAATACGAAAAAAATAATTATGATTTATAGACCATCTTCTCTACGCCGTGCACTTTACCAGGCAATGAGCCCGCAGGCTCTTTAGGTCCTGTAAAGATTACAGATCGCTAAAACCCAGTAAGGCAGTTCCATTTTACAAATGAGGGATGTGAGTGGCTTGGATATTGGACATTCAGTATTTATATAGCCAGGATTCCAACCTAGTCTGTGATTTCAAAATTTATAGGTTTTAATACTTTTTATTTCAGTGCATGTGGATTAGATTAAGACAGTAGTAAAGGTGGCATTGTTACTTTTATGGGAGTGATATATCCCAGCAAAAGAAAAGTATTGACAGTACTGTTTTTCTACATTTCATAAAATTAAGGAAAAAAGACTTACAGAGATTATGAAGGATTTTAATTCTATAGATGTCAGTTATGAATTCCTTAATTGTTGACCTGTGTGGATACTGGAACTCTCAGAAAGTAGGTGAAGAGAAAAGTGGACTTCTGTGGACTTCATTAAAGAAATAAAGGAGAATTGATTGATGAAAAAAAGTATTAGGAACATTACAAGCAATCATATAATTTTGAGTCTCATTGGTTTGTGAAAAGGATATTTATTCGAGAACTTTTTGTATGATTAAAAATAAATTTTGGAAACTAATAGAGTGTTCCCTTGTATGGAAAATTGAACAAATTGCAGTACATGAAAACCCTGGAAAATTACATAGTCATTCAAAAGAAAGCATTAGATGTATGTCAATTGTCTGGGACAGAGTCCATGATTATAGTGAGAAGGAAAGGCAAGATGCAGAGATGAATACATAATAGGAGCCATTTTTTGGATCAGATTCTCCAGGAAGCAGAATCGGAGATGTAGCTTAGACTTGGGTATTTACTTGTGAGTGTCTTTGAGTCAACCCCTGTGGAAGGAGGGGGAAAGAAGCGACATTGGGCAGAGGGCGAGACAGGCCTGATGAGAATCTCAGCTGACCCAGCGGGGAGGTCCAGAACCAGAATGGGCCATCAGGATGTCCCTGCACTGGGCCAAAATGACCAGTAAGTCATAACCGGACCTCTATCAGTCACCTGACCTGGGGTGCTCAGGAAATGGTATGACCTTGGATGAGCTAGCTCTCTGCAGCTGAGGCAACCTCTGAAGGAACTGAAACCGAGGGCCCCTGCAAACAGCACTCTCAAATTCAGGTTCTTCACTGAAGGCGGATTGGGGTGATACCTCTATTTATCACAATACCTGAACCAAATTATGCCCAAACTCAAAAGGTGTAAATATACTTATAAATGATTATATGTGCATAATTAGTAGAATATAAATACTGGTAGTGGGGAAAACAGTTGATCTCTGGGTAGTGCAGATAATAAAAACAAAATAAAAGGAAAAATATAAATAACAAAAAAGAAGATATAATATTTAGGTAAAATTAAAAATGTGATTATAAGGTGCTTAGAGAGATATATTAAAGGATGGTCATCTAATAGTTTTTATCTCTGGGTTGTAACATTACCTTTCCATCATGCTTCTTTACGGTATTTGAGTAAAAATAAATCATTATCTAGATAATTTGAAAAAAATAAAGCTATTTAAAAATTAATAGCAAATTATGTGATCACTATATGCACTTAAAATTAGGCCTTAAGTTTTCAGAAAGTGGATTTCAAAAAGCTTAAGTGACATTGCAGAATGCTCTAAAAAATAAGATAGGTTTAGAGACATTAGAGCTGCAAAACCAGTCACAATGTCCAAAAGTAAAGTTAATAAATTAAGCTTTCATATGCAATATTCATCTATTCAAATATTTCTCGAGTCCTTTCGGTGAGCCAGGATCTGTTCTCAAATGTTAGGTGGCATGTGAAAAGAAAGCAAATAAAAATTTCTGCCCTCATACATCACACATTCTATAGAGAAGAGAAAATAAACACCAAGAACAGTAGGTGAGTAAATTCTACAGCAGGTTAAAAGTTGTTGAAGGTCAGTTCCCAGGGAAACGGACTGTCGGACTCTGCAATTTGCATTCGGGGGTGTTTTGGAGCTTCCTTTTGTGAAGAACAACTTTGAGGGGGAGGATGGGCGTGGGTGGGAGTGGATGGGGGAAATAGACGCAAGTAGCCCAAAGTGACCTACTTGGCAGCCATAGCTTAAACAGGAAAGGACACTCACTGTGACTTCTGTTGGAACATTCTCCCACTGGTAACATGCTAGGCTAATAAAATCTGTAGTTGAGGTACCTTTAGACTATATCTTGATACAGGGTATGAGAGTTAACACAGTGGTGAATCAAAGCTGTGGAAATATACTGGTGCCCATTTGAAGTGAATACAAATGGTTTCTTGCCCTCTTTTCTGAAGAGGTGAAGGGAACACTCTAGCCAGATCGCTTGCTGTATACCACGAACCTGAGGTGTTGTTAACCAGCCCTGCCAGAGATACCACAGCTAGCAAAGCAACTGCATTTGGGATTTCTTCTAAGCTGAGTTTTTAGCAAGCAGTCCCCTGTAACTGCAGGATCCATCTGAGTTTTTCAGGAGACTGACTAACGAATTACATGGTGACATAATGTGGGTCACTAATCCTGAATCTCCCATATCTTTAATAGTGGTAATAATCTCTGTCTATTCTCCCCTCATTTCAATATAAACATATTCAAAACCACTGTGAGGGGCAAGTGACAGAGACTTTGACTTTGCCTTTCCCACAATGATGGTTCTTATCCTACAAGCCAATCAGCCATTGTAGGGAGTCTTTAAAAGCTAAGTGTTATGTCTATTTCAATTGTGAATTTGGAAACCAAGTGAGTCCTTAAACCCAGGGGTCCCAGTGAACGCACTGTGAGCCACACCGGGGACGTGAATCTGCGGACTGAGTCTGCTCTTGCCCTGAACTGGAGGCCTGTCATGATGCTTTGGGCCTCGATCCTCTGTCAAGAGATCTTGAATCATTTCTGTTTTCTCCCCCGCTCTAGAGTAAAATAACTAAGGAAAAGGTAGGGTCCATTTGGGAGAGAATGGGAAAATTTTTACCGTGCCCCCTTTCCACGATGTTGCAGGTTTCTACCCTTTGAGGTACAAGTATCTCCTTCAATCAATTTCTAGGTCTGAAAACTGGCTCAGGTATGGAATCTGGATAAGAGGTTGCTACTCTTTTACTAGGGTAACTGCCCTCAGCCTCCTTGTCACCCACTCTTTCTTTTGGCTACACAGATTGAGCAGTGCCCTTGTTGGCTGCCTATATATCCTACCTGTAGAAGCTCCTCTGTAGCTCTCGGTAGGTCCTCTCATGGCCTCCACTTTGATGTGCCTGTTCATTATAATAATTGCTCCACTTGGTTTCTGATAGTTCAGCACCTCTATCTTACCTCTTAACCAGAGATCCTAGGAATCCCATTGCTGTCAGTGAGTCCAGTTATGAAAAATATCTTCTTCTGTCACCGCTGGCCTCTAGAGGACAGCCACCACTGAACATGGCAGTCATGCCCATGTGCCTCTTACCAGCATGTTCCTTACTCTTTTGGTGAGCGGAATTTCCTGTCATGGATCATAAGGGGCTGGTAGAGCATCTGACCTACTTAATGTGTCTGCTCAGGCATGTCCCCTTTTGTGAGGGCTTTGATCCCTCTACAATTGTAAGTGCGACAGTTTGGCACTTCTCCCTCACAAAGTGTGGTCCGTCACTTTCTCTAGGCTTCTGGAAAGCATCCCAGCACCTTGTTTGCCCCTTCCCACTGACTTTACGTGGTTTTTAAATCCTGTCACCAGGGACAGTGTTAGCACATCAGTGAACACTCATGTATCCAGCATTCTCAGAAGACAAGCCCATATGGACTCTCTGGATCCAGCCAGTGTGTAAGGTCTGCCCAGGAAATATCCAGCCACGTGCTATAAAAAATAGACATGTATTGAAAAAGATACAAGATACAAGTAACATTGTACATAGGACAATGATATCTCTGTCCCCTTCAAAGAAGGCCCCTTGGGATCTCACACAGTCCTCCCTATCGCCATCACCTCCCTGGTCATATTTTCCTGAATCTCATCGACAGCCAGAAATCCCTTCCCTTTCAAAGGTGATTTTAGTTCTCAGAGAAACCAGAAGTCTCAAGGCACAAACTCTGGGCTATAGTGGGGCTGAGTCACCTGGGTAATTTGATGTTTCTCAAAAAAAAAAAAACCTCTGCACAAGAAATGATGCATGAGCAGGCATGTTGTTGTGATGAAGCTGCCAATCCCCAGTTGCCCGTAGCTCTGTCCTTCTGAATCATCTGAATAGTTCCTGCAGAGGAATGTTCAAGTTCAGCGCAAAATTCGATGCAGATTTATTGCTCTACTCACTCAATCATTTTGAATACACCGCCACACAGTACACATGCTCAGTCAACGGTGTCTACTGCCCCCACTGACTAGCACAGTGAAGTTGGCGTTGTTCATGCATGTGCGTTCCAGTCCACTCTCCTTGGCTGCCAGGTGACATGGATATTGTACAAACTATTCTCATTATATTAACAATGGCTGGACATTTTCCAGACAGACCTCGTATATTGGCGAGCTTTTCTTTAAAATTACAATCCAACTGCCACTTTAGCACACTCAGCCCTTCGGAGGGCTGCACTGTAATCTAACCTTAGTTATTGGCTTAGTGATGGGGGGAGGAGAGGAGGAAAAGTAAGGGAATAGCCTGAGAAGAGCACATTTGGTCTCACAGGAAGATACCTCAACCTAAGGTCAGTTAGCCCATTAATTAACAAGGAAGAATGTATTGTTTTCACAGGCTCAGAGACTTCAGGAGTGTCTGGAGATTTAACATTTGGAAAGTCTGCAATGCGAATATCCACAACCCAGGTTTTAGAGCTCTATTTCTTCCCAGTCTCAGAGCTGACCTTGGCATAGCAGACTTCCTTGAGTAGAGGATTTCACATTTCTCTACAAGGAGAACTCTACTCCTCTTTAATTAAATAGTGAATCTTTAGCCATTGCTCTCCACTGGGCACAGGAGACCCTCTGAGTTTTATACTATACTTATATTAGTGATTAATCTCCCTCAGATTTTCCATGCCTCTAACATATCAATGCCCCTGAGAAATAGCCAATGAACTCCAAAGTCCTTAAAATGAGTATTATTTCTCAAATTCTCAAACTTCTTTTTTTTTTATCCTCACTGGAGGACATTTTTCATTGCTTTTAGAGAGAGAGGAAGGGGGAGAAGGTGGGATGGAGGGGGAGAGAGAGGAGAAACATGGATGTGAGAGAGGAACATTGATTGGTTGCCTTCTCATATGCACCCCAAACTGAGGATTGAACCTGCAGCCTAGGCGTGTGCCCTGACCAGGAATCAACCCCATGACCTTTTGGTCTATGGCACGATACTCCAACCAACTGAGCCATACCAGCCAGGGCTGAAATTCTCAGAATTCTGAGAAATTGTACCTGCCAGTTAATATCTTTCAATTTCTATCTGTTCCCAGTTCTGGGTCATTGAACATTTTAATAATTTCACCAAAACCAGATGTCTGGACCTTACAATGTTCCACCTACTGTCAGCGAAAAAGTTTTTATTGCCATCTGGCTGGCAAGTGATCCAGCTCCAAACATCTCCCTCCTAGGATCGATTCCAGTGCAATTGTCATGGGCCAAATTTTATGAGATTCTGATGATATTTGTGTGCAGAAGAATATTGGGTAGAGGTCTCAGGAACAACAATGACGAAGGATGAAAGAGAAAGGATTGAGCAGAAGGAAAATTTGAACTGCGACACAATTGTTACAAGGCGCTCAGTTGATCCTTAATTCAAGAGTTTGGCCCTTCGAGGTGTCTCAACTCAGGGCATGGGGGACGGACCATTAGGCCTCTTGAACTGACTAGTCGCTATATGCAGGCTATACTCTCAGAGGGGACATGACCCTGAGTAAAGTTGCTTTCCTAAATAGGTCAATTGTTGGAGAGAAATTTAGCTTAGGGCCATAGCCACCACCAGCCCTAGAGGAATAAGGGACTCACTAGGAGGACAAAGGTAAAAGGAAGGTGGTGCAGCATGTTTTAATGAAGCTGACACATTTTATGGGGGAAAAATAGAGTGATTATGTGAAGATTTGAGTGCCTAAATTGATAACAGAAAGATAAGTGGAAAACACCAAAAAGCGTGGAGATTAGACAATACACTTCTGAATAACAAATCAGTCAAAGAAGAAATCTCAAGAGGAAATTAAAAATCATTTTGAACTAAATGAAAATTAAAACACAACTTATCAAAATATGTGGGATGCAGTGAAAGCAGTGCTTAGAGGGAAATTTATAGCATCAAATGCCTATGTAAGAAAAGAAGAAATATCTAAAATTTATAACTAAGTTCCCGCCTTAGAAAACTGGGGGTGAGGGGGAAGCAAATTAAACCCAAAGTAAGCAGAAGAAAATAAATAATAAGAATTAATGTAAAATTCAATGTAATCAAAAACAAGTCAATAGAGAATATCAATGAAACCAAAAGCTGTTTTTTTGAAAAGAGCAATAAAATCAATAAGCCTCTAAAAAGGCTAAATTAAAAAAAAAAAAAGAACACAAATTACTAATATTAGAAAAGAAAGAGGAAGCATTGTTACAGACCCTATGGACATTGACAAGATGATAAGGAATAATAAGAACAACTTTATGCTTATTTCAAAGTGTTTTTCAGAAAGCAAAACAGGATTCTTTGCAGGATTTTTAATCCTATCATCTTCATTAATTTGGCCACACTCACCATGCCAGTCATTCACTCTGCACCAACCCAAGTACACTATTCCTCTGTTCTGTTCCCGAGCAGCTAAAAATTCACTGCAAAGGTATAATTTTGTCCATTTATGCTCAACTATCAATATTGCTATCAACCAATTTAATCTTCTCTAGCTTACTTAACTGAATTTAAGTCAACACATCTGTATTGAGTATTTAATGTATTTCAGATATTCTGTTAAATCCTCGACTGCCCTCCTAATTTCCCTGAGTAAATTTTTCAAATATTTACTGCTGATTTTGTATACTACATCTGCCCTCACTACCTCATTTTAACCAGAGGTTCCCCACCTCCTGCATCAATGGAACAACTGACGTAGTCAGAATTGAAATCGCTCTTTTTAATCCCAACTTCACTGCCTCAGAATTTGCCATTATATTCTCCCATTTTTCCTCTTTACTAACTCTTCTTCTCTCTTTGCTCCTTTCTTTTCAAAAGAAGATTGTTTTTACTCATTTCCAAAGCTAGTTCTATCATTTGGACTTCTAGTTTAATTCTTACATTTCCATTGTTAACTTTAAAATTATTCTCTCTCATATATTTTATATTGCTGTCATGTATTCACACATTTTTTGTTGTTACTAGTATAAGTCCTGCATTATACACAGCTTTGAATAAAACTGTCTCCTGGTTCTCATACAGCTTACCTTCTGTAAAGAGAAACAACTTTTTAAAATGTTATTTATATACTGTTAGGAGTGAGAAATACTGTCAGGGAAAAATAAGCAGTGTATTAGTCAGGGTGAGTCAGTGTATTCTCTAGAGAAACAGATCAATAGGACACAGTCATATAAAAAATAAGGAACTGACTCACTCTATCATGGACGTTGGGAGGTCCCACCATCTGCCATCTGCAGGCTAGACACCCAGGAGAGCTAGTGGTAAACTTCCTTCCTAAGCTTGAAGGTCTGAGAACCAGAAACATTGATGGTTTAAGATCCAATCTGAGTCTGAAGGTCAATGTCCCAGTTTGAAAATGATCACACAGAGAAAGCCAAATCTCTTTTCCTCTGCCTTTTTGTCTATTTAATACCTCAGCGTATTGGAGGAGGCTCACCCACACAGCGGAAGTCAACCTGCCTTACTCAGTGTAAAGACTGAAAGGCTAACCTCACTCAGAAACACCCTGGGGACACACCCAGAAGTGATGTTCAGCCGCATACCTAGGCATGCTGTGGCCCTGTCTGGCTGACACATAAAAATAGGCATCCCAACTAGGAAGGTGAAATAAGGGGTGCCAATTTGTAGGGCAACATTTTAAAAAAGTGGGCAGGTAAATCCGTACTGAGAAGAGGTCATCTGAGTAAAGGCAGAATGAAGTAAACGAACAATCCATGTGGATGCAGGGCAGGAAAGGACAAGCCGGCGGGGGAACAGCACTACCTGGTCTTGAGGCCCAGCAAACCTTAGCTGTTCTATAAATAACAAGGGGACTTGAGTAGCTGAGCATGGAGGAAATGATGTAGAAAGGTGACAAAGCCAGATTTCGTAGGCCCTTTTTAGTCATGATAGATATTTGGGCTTTTTACACTGAGGGAAGTAGGGAGCCATGGGATTATCATGCAGTGGCATGAAAAAGCAGACATTTGTTTCAACAGGGTCACTATAGCTGCTAGCCCCTAAGGGGGAAAGGGGAAGGAGGGATGCAGTCTTGAGGGTCTCCAGGAGGTATCAACCAGAGTGTTAGAAGTTTAGATGGTAAGAAGTGGTCTGATTCTTGATATATGTTTATAGTAAGGCAAATAGGATTTGCTCATAAATTAGATGTAGATTGTGAGAGATAAAAAAGAGTAAAGAATGACAATATAATTTCTAATCTGAGTAACTGGAGTGTTGCCGTTGCTATTAACTGAGGGTCAATTTTGGTAGCGTTAGGAAGGGAGGTGATCAATATTAGATAACTTAAGTGAAATTTTCAAATATTTAGACACAAAAATCCAGACTAAAGATTTACACATTGGAGTCTTAACGATATAGATGTAATTTAAAGCCATGAGACTGGATGAGATCAGCAAGGGAGTGAGTGTAGACAGATAAAAAAAGAAGTCTAAACTTCGGATCACTTCGTTGTTAAGAGGTTATCAAGGCGGGAGGTAAACCAGGATGGTGGTTTCCTAAAAGCCATGTAAAAAAATGTGAAATGCTACTGATGGGTCAAATGAGAGGAAGACTGAAATTGATCTTTGGTTATAACAAGGTACAAGTCAAACCTTCACAAGAGCCTGACTAGAGTCAGTTCAATAGTTCAATAGACAAAAGGGAGAGGGAAATGTGACACTGTATACACACCATACTTTCAAGAAATTGTGCTGTCAAAGGAGCAGATGAACTTTAGGTAGAGTAGGGAATGGGCTTAAACAGCAGAATCAAAACCAGAGTTAGGGTGGAGTAAGCAAGGAGCTAAAGTTAAATTCGTCAAGGGTTAAGAAGAGCCCCAAAGTCCTCTGGATAGATGATTTCAACAAGGAGCAGAAGTAGATGATGTAGCGTGATGACATAAATGTTAAAGCAAGGGGGCAGGGGGCGTGTTCGGGAAGACAGAATGATCTGTAAGTGGCAATGAAGTACAAGGATGAACCTGCCCATCTTTGCCATTTGAAAGAACTATAGGGCATTTGGTGCCTCTAAAGAAACCACATTTCAGCAAGAACAAGAAGACAAAGGGAATCTTCAGAGAAATTGTTGAGCACATTGGGGATTTTGCTAATGACAAACAGTCTCAGGAATCAAAGAGACATATTGAAAGGCAGATGTACAGAGCTGTATGGAAATGAGAGTGTGGACAATGAACCATCTCCTGGGAAGTCAAGGTTTCTGGTTGTGACCTAAAAAAATAATGATAAAGTATAAATGGAGGAGTCCTGATGATCTCAATGACACTGATGAGGAGGTAAGCATGGGAATTATGCAAAGGTTAGACTCCATGGACCTCTCTTCATCATCTTGATGGAGCTGTAAAGACCAGAAAAGTGATGAACTTAACTACATTGTTATCCATGTAACCATAAAGCTTTTAACCTCTTCTCTGAATGAGAGTCCTTATCATCAAATGTGTTGGTTCCCTATAGGGCAAGCTTAAATACATGACAGGCACCTCTAGTTTCTGTTTTTCCACAAAAATAAAGAATAGTTCCCTATAAAATAAATGATAAAAATAACTATAGTTTGGGCACATGAGGGAGCAGAAACTCAGCATGGTAATAGTAATGGGAGTCTGCCATCTCTTCCCAAACCAATTAGTGGTGAAAATAAAACTGCTCTGAATACAACCCTAGGATTTTCTGCAGCAGCTTCTTTCAAGCCTTTCTGGAACTTTCAGCATAATTATTCCTGTGGACAACTCAGAAATTTAGGAATACCGTTTCTTTTAAGATTTCCTGTCACTCTCTCCTTCTTGGTGGCTCTTCCTAACTCACCTTCCTGGTCTTCTAAAGTTCATCTGTCCCCTCAGTAGACTGCAAACATTTCAAAAAATTTCTACTTGATCTCCTTCCTGTTCCCTTCTTCAATGAGGATTTGAGATCTAAAAATGCTCTTAAGGGACAGAGTATCTCTCCCCTCTCCAAATCATCTTCTCCAAAGTAAGTCAAAAGGAAATTTAAAAGATAAAACACTTGATAGTAAACATCCTGTGATCAAAACATTTACTGTCCTCTTTTTACTACTAAGTAAGACTTATTTCCTCAGCATAACTTTAAAGATTATATGCAATTTGACTCAATTCTTCTTCCTGAGTCTCATTTCCTATCACTTTTTTATTTTGGGGGGTCCCTTTATGGTAGCCGTATTCAACAATGCACCATTTGTGGGCTCTGACATGCACTTGTGTTCCCTCAGCTTTTGCTTACATGATTTCCTTTACACCAAATATTCTTTCTCCTCTTCTCCATTTGCTAGTCATTCCAGTTCAGAGGAAACTTCTTTGGTAAGGTCTTTCTGAAGCGCATTCCAAACCTCTAAAATATTCAGTCCTTCCTGTTTTCTGTCATTGCATTCTATTTACACTTCCAATGTAGAAGTTTTCAGAGTCTGTTTTTTGTTACACTTTACCTGTTCATATAAATTCTTGCTAAAAGAGAAGTCAGATCATTGCCTGTAGAGCTCTTGCGCTCTCTCTCTCTCTCTCTCTGTTTTCTCCATGTCTGAGTACTCTCCATTAGATTATTAGTTTCTCCAGAGCAGTTTCTCACTCTCCCACTACTTCACATTGTGCTGTGCATTAACTGGTATTTAAGAAATGTTTATTCAGTTGAAATAATACAGGGAATAATCCCTCCTAGAAAAGAAGAGTGAATGGCCATAGCTGAATGAAGAGATGACAGTAAAATGAGAGTTCCACAAGGGTAGAGACTTTAAACTGTTTTGTCTTTTGGGAGCACTGTAAAATTTCATTGAATGAAGAAGACCAATATCAGGGACTCTGCACATATTTCCACACTGAACCTTGAGCAATATACAGGTGTTATATGAAGCGTGGAGTTGGTCAAATCTAAATTCAAATATATTTTTGAGAGATGGTGGCTATTTTTTCAGACAAACCTTAAAAAATCAGAACAGATATAAAGGAGAAAATGTTTCCCAAACTTAATATTACAAAAAATAATCATTGTTCGTTTTACTAAAATTTTAGGTTTACGGAAGTCTTATGCTCCTTAATTCTAGTCAATTTTTTAAATCAATCACTCTTGTGCTGAATATTTTTAAATGAATATGACACTTTGCATGAATCCCATAAATAAACAAAACGTGCACAGCTTTGTTTACATTGGGAACCTTCTGCTAAGTGTTGCTTCTATTTATTTACTTTTAAATTATGCCAGCTTTTTGCAAATTTGAGTCAGTTTGGGGATCAACTTGAAATGTTAAAGACTGGCTATTTACTTGGCTTCTGATACCTTGCAAATATGTTAAAGTAATAGTTTCAAGGGCCAGCAGAAGGTATGTGGAAATTATTCATGATGGACTTAATTATGCAAATAGATACGCCATACTATAAAACTTTTTACCATTTCTTATAATTTAATTTTAACATCCTCATTCTCTTTGCATTCTTCTTCTATCTCCAGTTTTTAGCCCCATCCCTTGTATCTCAAGCTTAGATATTTCTTGATTTGTATAGCACAGCACAAAAGCTCTTAGATTACGAACATGAGAGGATTCAGTAAGGAAAGGTTAGTAAATCAAAGCTTTGCCCAGGAAGGTATGCTCTACTTATAGATATTCATATCTGAAATTATAAGTCACTAACTCATTCAAAATAAAGAGCTGGCATCCATAAACTGACTGACTTCCTTTTATCATACATAACGCAGCAATATCCATGGCATTTAGGGCTGGTTAGCTTTTCTAAGGAAGCAGAAATGAAGCGATGGAGTTATTATAAGTCAACAACAGACACTGATACTAGTCTGAACAACATCCATCCAATCCTCCCACTGTCTTCTTTTTCTTTCTTAATCGAAGCATGATTATGTTCAGACATTTCTTATCCTTCACACTTCCTTGTGCTTCAGGATGATCTCATCTCTAGCTCCAGGAACAATATATACTTAAAAGACCAAGTCAATCTCATTCTCATTGGTTTAGATGTGGGCATGTGACCTAATTTTGGCTAATGAGATCTTAGTGGAAATCAGCCTTAGTGTTTCTGGAAGGTTTTATGACTCTAAAGATATAGACACAAAAAAGATAGTCTTATTCTTTCCTTAAGTGCTTTTCATGCTTGGATATGATGACTGGAACAGTAACTGTGAGGGAAACCTCCCTGAGGGACGAGCCACAATGGGGGGATAACTGAGTGGAGAGATGGGAAGAACCTGCACCACACATGACGTATTGAAGCCACAGATTGTTCCTTCCCTGGGGCCTGCCCTACCTGGGACTTGTCATTTAAGCCAGTTTCAGTTTTCTTTTACATGTAGTCAGTAATCTGACATTTTTCCTTCTCTCTATGGTTGAACAATAAAGTTATGTTTTTGTTTTTTTTTAAAGATTTTATTTATTTTTTACTTTTAGACAGAGGGTAAGGGAGGGAGGAAAAGGAGGGAGAGAAACATCAATGTGTGGTTGCCTCTCGTGCGCCCCCTACTGGGGACCTGGTCCACAACACAGGCATGTACCCTGACTGGGGAATCAAACCAGCGACCCTTTGGTTCGCAGGCCAACACTCAATCCACTGAACTACACCAACCAGGGCTAAAGTTACGTTTTGTATATGGAAAGAATATACATATCTGGATTTTCTTTGTAAGTTGATTTAGTGGTCAGTAAAATACCTAGATATTAGCTTTCATGGGTCATTGTTTAAATTTTAGAGTCTTGAATTTGGTAAAGAAAGAGGTATAAATCAGTGTTGCCATTGGGTAACAGAATTGTTTCTTTTTCACTAATATAAGGTCGCCAAAATTACAGGAATAGAATAGCTTTAAAAAAAGAAACACCAAAAAGGCTATCAAGTCATCATGAATTTTGAAAGGGCCATGTTACAAATAGGTAAAAACAACTGCTCTTTCAAGCAGGGCTACCATTATAAAATGTTAGCTGTTAACAGAAAAAGACTAGTGCGTGAACAATGGCTCGTTCTTCCAAAGAGTAGGTGTCCCCAAAGGAAGAAATGTAATATTATTATGACTACCCAGTACACATTGCTCTTTCAGTCATTTTGTTAACTTTCAATTAAATATAGCCCCTGCTTCAACTGCACTGAGTTAGCACAATTAAAATCTTCATATTATTTACATCTTATTTGAAAAGTAGTTCATATTGTAATGTGTTTTAGTTAAAATGGGTCTACAAAAAAGGCATAAAGATAAAATTGAATATGACTTTAAGCTTAAACTAGGTATAGTCTTACAGGATATAATTTCAAAGATGGAATGCTAATTTTTTAATACTAATTAATATGGCTGTGACATTCACTGCACTAATTAATTGACTTATAGCTGGAATACCAACCAGGACATTTCTGGTCCCTAGAATGCTTTGTGCAAATTAGACCCACCAGAACATGTCTTGGCAAGCAGAGCAATGGGCTGGATTCCAGCCCCTACTTGTCCATTTGGCCAGGCATTGTTGTGCAGTGAAGAGCTAACACAAACGTACTGAGAGGCCCTGAGTTGCAAATTCCAGTGCTTAGGTAGACAAATGTAAGGTAATAGGGAGTGCTAAGAATGCTGGCAAATGAAAGACCCCATCACTAATCCTACCCCCAGCTACTATTTCCAGGAAGGACCATAGTGATTTTAGATCTCCCAATTTTTTTAAGAGGGTGGAAGTCTAATTCAGTGTACAGGTATTTAATACTGTAGACCCAAACAAAAGGTGTTTGAGGCCTAAATTCAAATTGTGGACTGGCAGTTTTTTGACTACAAATTAGGGAAGCACATAGCCACAGCTGCTTCCTTGGATACTAAGGGTTATCCTGACTTTGCTGGGTTCAGGGATGTTTGAGCCCCTGGGTGTGATGGTGCAACTGAGGCAGGCGAGGCAGAGGCCATATTTTTCATCCGAGGTAAGTCTCTAATAGGAAAACCACAGATACAGATAAGGAGGGATGTGCACAAATGCAATAAATGTGATATTAACTCTGAAGAAGAAAGAAAAGGAGTGTATAAAATTAAATACTGTGTGGGGAGGTGGGAGTTGTGATTTTCAGGTAGTTTGCCTTTTATAGTACTATTCTACTAAATAGCTCCAACACTTGTGCTAGCATTAATTAAACCTCACAAACCCTGTGAGATAGGTAATTACTATAATTAAACTGATATTCCAGATCAGTAAAATGAGATTTAGAATGCCCAAGGTCATAGTGAGATTGCATGGCCCAGTTTGGCAGACAAACTGCGTGATCTTCCACCCCTAAAAAGGGCTTTCCTATCTCTTTCAGTCTCTCTCTCCCTCTCTCAGATACAATGATAGGATGAATAAACTTGATTATTGAGAAGTTAAACCGCAAAGTTGATTAGGGAAGCTTAAAGACAAAAGGAAAAATAACTAAATAAGCAATCCATATTCCATAAACATATGGGATATGAAAATTCCATTTCCATTAATTGCAATTATTTAAATATTTTCATTTAAATTACTGGTTTATCTAAATGCATCAGTAAATCAAGGAATCAATGCATTTAAGTATTCTCCATACTACACAACAGCATAGAGAAGACTGTCATTATTTGGAAAGAGAACACAACAGACAGAAGAAACTCTTCTTGTAGCTGCAACTATGGCATAGCAAAGGTCAGCATTGAAAAGGAAAAAGCCTTTCTGGATTGAACGTTAACGACTCAGGGATGTTATCCTCAATTCTTCCTTGTAACAAAGAAAGATGATAATCCTATAATTTTAAAAGGGTTAATGGAAGATAAAAATGGAAACATGCCTTTAAAAAATCATGCATAAAAGTGGTTTTGATTTGAAATATAATATCGTGAGTAATATCAGAAACCTGTACTTTTTAAAATGCAGTTATCTAGATGACATTGGTAGTCAAATTTCGGTTCAGAAGAAAAACCACAAACATTTTATAGAAATTTATTACGCTTTAAAATGACAAATTCCAAATAGTGATTTCAATTAATATCATTTAATAGAAAATAGCTTAAATTTAATTTCAAAGTTTTACAGAGCTTAAAAACGAATGACTTTTATAAGCCTAGATTTATGTCTTTAAAAACTGGATTTTAGAAATAACTATTATTAAAATTCTTGGAGGTTTGTTGTTTCTTTGTTTTGAATAACTGGGCAAGTTCCATCTCGTTGTTTGAAGATCCAGAGGCCTATTTAGAAAATGTTCGGTTTCTGCTGATAAATTAATTTTAACCCAAGTTCACTTCCCTTTGAGCTAAGAAGGACATTAGTTAACTGAGTTATTGGTTTTGAGGTTTTGACTGTGAATAAGGAGAGGGATTGAAAGAGAGGACTCTGTTACTTGCTTTCAAGTGTTTACTAAACCCCGTCGGATAAGACTTGGGTGCCGAAGTGCAAGGCGGAAAGCAGGGGCAGAGGCCCCCGCGCTCTTACTGCTGTCCGGGGAGCGTGGGCTGCTTGTTGACGGAGCCACATGAGGCGCTTTCTGGTCAGCTCGTAATTGCCATATGTCACAAAATTTTCCAACTTCGTATTACTTCATCATTACTCACCTCTCTATTTTCAGGAAAGCACACAGGTAGCTTCACACCCAAGGCATATTTCCTTGGGACAAAGGCCAATGAATGGTGCCTTGAGACTGCCATGCAGAGGAAAAAGAAGACCCCCAAAGAGCAACTTGGGGCTTAAATAGCAAATGTGTGTTTAGATCTGTTCGTGTCTGGAAGCTACTTGCCGTGACTTCGTGTTATATACCAAAGTGGACCTATTATTTCCTCCATGAGTAAATACATTGAAAAAAGCCAGAATTGCTTGGGTGTTCTGATAATCCAGTGAACAAATCATACCAAATATATTTGGTAACATACAAGCTCATCAAAACCAAGGCAAGTTTGGGAGCCTATGGAATAAGTGTTCTTCTGGAGACTTCCATCTCTAGCCTATCGTTATTTCACTTGTATGGTTTCTACATTTGGGGACAACTCATATTACACTGCCATGGAATGTCACAGATGTAATTTTATAGAAATGAGAATTTATACAATGAGAAAGAATACCATGAAGAAATAAGAATGGGCCTAGTCCAATATGGTATTGCAAAGAACAATTTTAAAATTAATGCCCAAGATAGTATTTGGTACATCTGGCTAGTGTCCAAACTATGTGTAAAAATAGGGGAATATGTGTACTTGATGAATGTAGTTAATTTGAATACAGTGCTAATGAGGCCTAGGTAATGGGTTTAACTCTGTGAACCAATTATTTTCATTATCCTCAATAGTCACAGATTTTATACTACCAGTGGTCAGCCATTCCATAAATGTATCCTGTTAGTCATTAGAAAGACAAAGCAAGAGACTGTAGATGGCTTAAGACAAATTTTATTGCTGAAAAAAAGTTCAAAGCATATGACCTGATGTTGGCAGGTTAAGCGTGCCAGCTTCGAATATGAAGGTCGGCACTGTAATAATGATGTATCGCTATTTAATTAGAAGTGAAAGAAAATAACAGGTGTGTAGAATATTGATTTGAAGAACTAATTTCATCAAATTCCTGTTAAGTCTCCAAGAAAAGTGTCCTTAAAAAATGTTCAGTTAGGGAATTTGAAAATATTATTTCATTACAACATAATAATTTATTATAAGCAAAAAGTCTTTTATGTAAATAACAGTACCTTCACCTTAGCATATGATTATTATTAAAAATATTTTTTTCATCTGGTTATGGCTAAGTTAATGACATTTTCTGGAAGAAGTGGACCTGCTGCAGTAGTGAATTCTTTCAAGGTATAACAGGAGATGAGATTCAAAAGATGTGGCCAATTGGAGAAGGACTCCAAACACCCTTTTATGAATTTTGCATTTTTATCTTAGAACCAATGGGGAACTTACTTCTACATGTTATGTGTGCTACTTTCCTTCATTGTGCACAGCACAGCACTGGAAACTTGTCATGTGTCAGGCAATATATGGGACGGAACACAGTTGAATAAGACATAGTCCCCGATGGCAAGGATCTCATGTTCTGGTAAAGAAAACAGATGAAAATCACAGGTAGCTACAGTCAAAGGAAAGTTAAAGAAATTATTCTCTCTCTGTCTCTCTGTCTCTCTGTCTCTCTCTCTCTCTCTCAGCAGCATATTCCTTCTATGAAGGTTGTGGTTCTAAGGATGTTAGATAAGAGGGCTCCACACACATTTCCTAACCTGAGTATTTTTATGTGTGTTTGTGTGACTAATAGGGAATACCTTATTGGTAGGGTGGTTAAAGGTTACCACTGGATTTTAAAAATACCAGCAGACAAGCTGCTAATGCCTGAGATTTATCCCTAGGTCAGTTTATTTTAGATCTATGATATCTCCTCTGCTTGTGTTACTTCTGCTTTCTTTATTCTTTAGTAAATTCTTACTTGAATATTCTAATCACGGCTTGGCTCTCCAATAGGTATTTTAGAAAGCATAATTTGTTCATAGTTGCCAAACTTTCCCCAAAGTCATTAAGACTGCTTTTAGTGGTGATTTCTAAGGGTGGTAATCAGCAAAAATGCTCCCAGGAGAAGAGGAATCTGGAGGTGGGTCCCTTGGCTGTGTGGTCTACTTAACCTTTCCAGCAGGTTCTTCTTCCAGTCTTACTCTGTGGGGGATAGTGCCAGCTGTTCACCAAAATCATTTCTCTACTCCACAGCCATAGAGTTTCATCTAGGAAGTGTCTTTCCAGCAATCTCTGCAGCTATATGGCATGTGACTTGTTTTTGACAGTTGCATGTTAGCTGCAGTGCTGTGGGTCACTTCAGGACCAAGGCATTTAAGGAGGGGTCATGCCTCCTCCAGCCCTTCTGAGATAAGCAGTCCCTTGGGGATAATAAAGTTCCCAAGATGGAAGGGAACTAAGTCCATGAATCACTCATAGAGAATAGCTATCTTTTGACCTGAAATTCCCACTCTGGATTGTTACATGAACAAAAAGTATATACTTCTATAGCTTTTGCACTAATAGACATTTTTAGTCTACTTGTAATAATGAATAAACTACCTTTTTACAAATTCTGGGATAATCATAATCATAACAATCATGATCATTATGGAAAACAGCTGTGCATTAACAATAGCACAATACAAAATTTCTGCAAAGCCAGGGACACGTTGTCAGGTGATACTCCAGTTGGAATTTTTTATTCCCACATGAAGATATCAATGAAGCCCCTGTACTCCTACACCAGATCACAAAACACATAGATGAGAAGAACGGCACAAACCACTTCCAGGTATTGAAAGCTGTAGCAGGCATTTTGCAGAGGGAACAAACCTTAAGTTTTGGTACTTTATAGAACTGTGGATTCTGAAGTAGTAGAACTAAGGGTTCTCAGTAATTGTTATAAAAACCTTGACACATCACCCTGGAGAAGATGACATAGGCCATAGAGTAATGAGAGGCATAGCAGATACGAGAGTAGCAAAGTTAGTATTAAAAAAAAAAAGGATATGAAGTAAACCAGAAAAGCCAAGCTTCCCTTTATCACAGAGTCAAGGCAGTGGATGTTATAGCAGAGCTATGAGGTATAGTGTTTATGTTTCGTATGTTCAATTAATGTTGGGTCTATGATTGTAATTAAAAGTAAGGTTCTAATGTGCAGAGAGGGTTTATTGATTAGGTAGTTATTGACACTGAGACTAGAGTAGACCTTATAAGCATAAGGCTTTGGAGATAGATAGGACTGAGTATAAATTTCAGCCCTGTTACATACTAACTTTATGGCCCAACCTGGGTTATCTAATTTTTATGGGTCTCCGTTTTTCATAGAAATATCTAATTTCTGTGGACCTATTATTTTCAATGAAAGTAATACTAACTATCTCTTAGGGTTATTGCAAAGATAAAATAAAATATCAGATTACTCAGTATAGTGTCTGACACAGATGTGTCACAATAGTAACTCTAATTATTAAGACTTAATGTTCTGCAGTATTTCCTTTATAAGCTAGAAAATACAATTCTTTGGAATTAACACATTATTTTCTCATTTGTTTAAGGTTTCATTTTGAGAATAAGCTTGAAGCATTCTGAAAGTCGAGCAAATTTGGCATGAGAAAGCACAATAACTTTATTTGATTTAAAAATTGTTTTATTTACAAACTTCCAAACATCTATCATTGGACTGATATTCAAAACATTTAAAAAATTTTAAGACTCTTTCATCTTCCTGGTATGTTTTCACTCATTAAAAATTACCTGCATTTTGCTGATAAATTTTCTATAATGCTCAGCTCAAAAAATTCAAACAGAAAATTTCTTTCCTTGCCTTTACAAGGCATTAACAAAAGTATAAAAATACATTAATGAACTTAAGTAATTATTAAGTACCAGTTATTTTCTCTATAAATGCTATATAATCGGTTTGATTTTTATAGCCAAACTTATTATAGGTTTAAAAAATGAGAACACTTGCACATTAATCAATGAATCACAAAACAACTTGTTCCCCGTTATCATAGTTGCACATTCTTGAAATAGCACCTTCATTGATGCACACCACAGTTCTGAACATCTTATCAAAAATCAATCTCTATAGTTGACAGAATCTTGACATGGTCAAGGACAATCTTTTGATAATTCAAATGCAAAATGGTATAAAATGTCTTTTCAGCATTTTGTTATTAGAAACAAAACAACTTACTATAATACTTTCTTCTCTGAACTATACTATTGCATTATTTTAGAATATAGTTTTAATTTTAATGCAAAACTTTTACTCTGCTTTATAATGCCAATTTAAATAACCTGAGTTTTTTCCTATTTCTGTAGCTTATCATTAGCCACTGTATTTTTTCTCAAAATTATCAAGTTCATATTTTATATCTTATGTCATAAGGATTTCCACTACAGCATATTTCATTTTAATGGCAGAATAGCATGTAGCCAGGAATAGCTCAGTTTCTTTAAGTCAGCAGTGCAGGAGTTAATTCATAGCTGCACTTACGTTTTATTTATATTTGACCTGTGGTTTAAAAAAAAACCAAATTAATCTTTCAATTACTTAACTATTTGTCTCAAATGTCAAGAAGTCAGACTAGTATAAAATAGAATAATGTAGCTATAAAAGTAGTTTTTAAGTAAAGTTTAGAATTAAAAATAGGACGGTAAGTTAAAAATCAGATTTAATCACTGGAAATACCAGATGGAATAGTAAAAGAAGATGGTTGGGGTGGGAGTTGGGAGGGGGCGGTGAGAGAGAGAGAGAGAGAGAGAGACAGGCAGACAGACAGACACAAGTACCGGTGTGGAAAGGGAGAGAGGAGTAAGATTATAAGATTGATTTTGAGATCGGTCAAGCATCACATCACTTTTTTTTTTTTTTTTGGCATTCTGGCACAATAATATTCAAAGATCTGACAACCAGAACATCGATTTGCTTTCCCATATTTTAAAGACCTAAATTATACTGGGTTTTTTTCTTTTTCTTTTTAAAGTCTTGGGTACACCAGGAAAAGTATTTAAAAGCCACGGGGTAGGGTGCAAACTAAGAGCATTCTTCAAACAAACACGACCTTTTCAGTTTCTTGTATAGCTCTCCTCAATCCAGCCAGAAAACCCAGACAAGTTTATTTACACACACACCCACCCGCACACGCACGCACACACACACACACTCCACATGCAGCGAGAGTGGCGGAAACGCCCTCTTTCCATCCCTTCCAAACAATTATCTCTGACAGCAAAAGAAAATAATCAACAGCCCTGTGAGCTGGCGGCTGAGCGCGGGAGCCGGCGGGAAGAGGGAGGGCGAGCAGCAGGCGAGCCGCGAAACGTGGCTCCGCGGCCGCGGAGAGGATTTGTGAAGGGAGCGCGGGCCGCGTGCGCCTCTTGTTCCCCGTGTAATTTGCAGCCAATCATCAGTAGGTGTCCGCGTCTCTGCGTCCTCCTCACCTCCGCGCCGATCGCCCCCGCCCCTGCCCCCGCCTCCTCCCTCGCGCTCCCCTCCCCCAGCAACCACACACGCACACGCACACACACATACAAACAGAGAGAGAAGGGGGGGGCAGGGTGAGAGAGAGAGGAGAGAGAGAGAGAGAGAGAAAGGAGAGACTCCCTGGCTCCCTCCCTCCCTCGCACACAGCGACTGGAGACGGACGGAGAGCAACGCGCTGGGAGAGGAGAGACCACCGAGAACAGCCCCGCGCTCTCACACATACACTCACACTCGGCTCTTTCCTCTCCCCCCACCTCCTCCTCCTTCCACCCCCACCACTAACACCATCTCCTCCTCCTTCTCTCTGCAACAAGAAAAAAAAAGCCATTTACAGGTATTTTTTTTTTGATCCGCATATTTATTTATCCCCCCTCCCCAACAGTTTGTTTACAAGTATTAAAGTTGTAATTGGGAGCTGCCAAGACACATCTGGGTTTGTGTTTCTTTGTGTTAGGGGTGATGTGCAACTAATTAAAGGCAGACTGGCAGCGTCTGCAAATTCTAAGGCTCCCCAAATAAAAAGAGACTGGTAAGTGATTGTTCTTTCTCTTTCTCTGGCTTTTTTCTCTTAAATGTTTGCTGTCCGTTGGGATTGTAAAAGTAGATTATTAATGCTGGACTCCAGCAATAAAAGGCGTCGCTGTATTAATTTATTAATTAATCTGCACCCGCCCCTCCTCCTGAATGTTAAATATGACCTTTGATCTCTATGTCTCTGGTAGACCAGACATACAGTATTAGACATGTACAGTCACATTGTTTAAAGGCAAAACAGGATCATGAAGTGTGAATGTCTAATTTCGCTTTGGAATATGACTATAGTTATTTGTGCGTTTTATTTTGCTTTTTAAAGAAAATCCAAACAATAGCTGTGGCTTAGGGACCTTTTTCATGCTCCAGAGATGCATTGATTAAACAATAATGACCTGGATCCTGGGCACAGTCATTTTCTACAGTTTCTGGTGGCATTAAACCTTGAGGGAGGAAAGGGGAGGTGATAGCAATTAAAAAAAAAAAAAAAGGAAGAAAGGGAAAAAAAGCAAGGGAAGCTTCTGTTTGGAAACACCACCCTAATACTCTGGGGGGAAAAAGGATATTAAATTATTTCTTTATTTGGAACAAGGTCAAAAGATAAAATGTTGGAATTTTTCCCTCCACTCAATGTGATGATATCTAATGCATGGTTGGCTTAACTAGTTTTTACTAAGTAGCAGTTATTATGATCTTGCAGTTATAATGTGATTCACAGAAACTGAAGCTATATGCATATTCTTGCTGTGTCTTTCCTCCACCTCCTTCCAAGCATCAAGAATATTTAGCCAGGAGCATTTTGGGGGCACCCTTTGTATTGCCATCAGAGCTCTGAAGGGAGCAGTTTTTCCTAATGTGAAACCACAGAGGTGGTTCCTGAGTGATTAGGGACTTGCTGTGATTGAAAGACGCCTGCTAGCTTCTAATCCAGCCTGGGGTGAGGTTCCTTATCTTGATTTACTTTGCCTAATAGGGATTTGTTTACATAAACCCCTCTTTTTAGGGCACCTCATCAGCAGGTCTTGAAGTTTTTGCACTTGGAGTTTGAGCATAAATGGTTCATTAATCTAATTATAAGCATAATTACTATAATTGATATCCATTTTGAACTGAATATTTGAGACTGAGACTACTGGGCCCCATTTAGAATTCCCTGAACTCCACATGCTAGACCAATATGTGGGCTTCAAAAGATGTCACAAAAAGATATTGGGGCCTAAAAAAAAATCTGTAAACAAAGAAACTGCTTTTTTTAGGTTAATATACACTTTATGTCTTTGCTTTTCTTCTCAAAAGGCTGTGGTCTACCTCTCCTTCTGTAATAAACAACTAAAATACCTCTTCCTAAAGCATAATAATGGTCTGTAAGCAAAGAGATGAATGCAAATATCCAGTTAACATTAAACTTTCCTCTTAAAAGGAGCAAAAGAAAAACATCGTTTTAATGGTTACGTCTTCAGGTAAACAACACCTTAAGAGATACACCACCCCCCCTCCATTTACTTAATGTAAAAACCAGTCACTGTGAGAGATTGTTATGAAAAAAAAAAAAGTCCCATGCTTTCTTCTTGTCTTGGGAAGAGACAGGAATCTCCATTAGGAATTACTGGGGGTAGTCTTACAGAGGTTGCAGGCACTTGGTTCAAAATCTGTGAAATTATTTGTTATTTAATTTTTTTTTTTATCTAGTCCATCTTTCTCTTCTTTTTTCTTTTTTTATTCTTGTTTATTTTAAACAAGTAGAACACCACCCTCTTACCCCCACCAAGCCCCACCACCAAATGGCTTGTACAATTGAGACCTGTCCTTGGTCCTTTGAATTAAGACCCTAACAGAGCCAGCTGTGCTGGGATTCAAACTAATGACCGCAGACACAGAAGGACACTGTGGCAGCTGGTAGTTCTTTTTTTTTTTTTCTTCCTCCCCTGCCTCTTTAGTTCAGATTGTATGTGGGCAGTCTCTTAGCTCTCAGTTGTATTGTGTTTGCTTACAGTTTATACTCGGCTGCATTGTAGACTTTCTCTGTACTTCATTTGCTAATTTCCTGTTCATTTTCTTCATAGAGCCATTGCTGTTTTCTACTTTACAGCATTTGCATGCCCAGGCAGCACTTGTTCACACATTTCATAATGTTTAAATGCCCTCTGCTTATAGGTAGTATCGCCCTCCCACCCCTGATTTGCATGTCTTTAGCACTCCAATTGCCCTTTTCCCTCGGCATTTGTCGCCCCCGTCTTTCCTTGGGTATCCTGGCTATTAATACATTTTCTCAGGAGGGTTATAAGAATAGGGGGGAGGAGCTGTGGTGTGCTGGAGGGAGGGAGGGAGCGGGGTTGGGAAGGTGGGAGGGGGGTCATGTCTTGATGATTGTTATGCAAACGACCTGACGAAGAATGTGGGAGCTTTCAGTGTCTGTGGCGTGGCAGTGAGAGAGGCTGTTTATTTATTTTTAATCTTTTCCCTCGTGCAGCTCGTTGGAATGACTTTCTTTATTTTAGTTGTAACAGTTGGAGGATAATGCAAAGGAAGACGCTGCCTGGGAATTCACCGTCTGTGGAAATGCGCCCCAGAGAGGAATAAAGCAGTCCTCACCTTGCTCTCCCCACCTGGACCCACTTTCCCTTCCCGCCTCGGCCCCCACCCCAACACCACCATCACCCCCTTCCCTCCCCCCCACCTTTCCCCCTTTCCCACCCAGGTGTCGGACCAGGCGGTCCCCACTTCCACCCTGCACCCCTTCTTCCCCCCCTGCACCATGAACACCAATGTCTGCGTGGAGCCCGGGCCGAGCCCGGAGGCCCCGGGCTTGCCCAAGGAAAGCCACCTGCCCGAGGGGGCCCTGAACAGCCTTGTGGATTACAACTCGGAGATGGAGCGCTACCGCTCGTTTGCCACCTCCTTCTACAAGACCAACGGGGGCGCCTTCCCGCAGGCAGCCAAGATTGCGCGCATCACCACCCCCATCTTCCCCAGCAGCGCCGCCGCCGCTGCGGCCGCCGCGCGCATCGGCATGTCCCCCTGGAACTGCGACAACGCGGCCACCGCCGCCGCCACCGCCATGCTCTGGGGCAGCGGCGGGGGCGGGGGCGGCGGCGGAGGGGGCGGCGGGGGCGGCGGCGGGGGAGGCGGGGGCAGCAGGAAATCCTCCTCCGCCGCCGCCTCCTCCTCCGCCTCCTCCTCGGCGATCCTCCCCGCCGGCGGTGGCGGTGGCGGCGGTGGCGGCGGCGGCGGTGGCGGTGGAGGCGGCGGCGGCGGCGGCGGCGGCAGCAGGACCAGCATGCACCACCGAAACGACTCCCAGAGGCTGGGGAAAGCTGGCTGCCCGCCAGAGCCGTCGTTGCAAATGGCAAATACTAATTTCCTCTCCACCTTATCCCCTGAACACTGCAGACCTTTGGCAGGGGAATGCATGAACAAGCTCAAATGCGGCGCTGCTGAAGCAGAGATAATGAATCTCCCCGAGCGCGTGGGGACTTTTTCCGCTATCCCGGCTTTAGGGGGCATCTCATTACCTCCAGGGGTCATCGTCATGACAGCCCTTCACTCCCCCGCAGCAGCCTCAGCAGCCGTCACAGACAGTGCGTTTCAAATTGCCAATCTGGCAGACTGCCCGCAGAATCATTCCTCCTCCTCCTCGTCCTCCTCAGGGGGAGCTGGCGGAGCCAACCCGGCCAAGAAGAAGAGGAAAAGGTGTGGGGTCTGCGTGCCCTGCAAAAGGCTCATCAACTGTGGCGTCTGCAGCAGTTGCAGGAACCGCAAAACGGGACACCAGATCTGCAAATTTAGAAAATGTGAAGAGCTAAAGAAAAAACCTGGCACTTCGCTAGAGGTCAGAGGAGATGATTTCTTGTTTCCCAGTCTACCCCCCTCCCTCCTTACTCCCCTCCCCTCTCCCCTTCAGGGCTTCTTGTCTGGCTTCAAGATGCAGTACCCCTTTCCTGAAGCTTCATTCAGGTTGTAAGATACCGTTGTAGGTGGTGTGCGGAGGTCATGGCCTCTTCACCAACCTCCCCAGCTGCACTTCTTGTGGAACCGCCTTCCAGATGGGGAGGGCGCACCTCCTTTTTATCTCTGGGGAAAAACTAATGTAATTGGTTTGCAAAATCAGAAGTTTCACATTCAGTATGGTCAAAAATTTCCCTTGGTGGTTTAAAATGACCCCTCCCCCTTATATTATTTTTAAAAACATCTCTGTCCAAAAGATTGGACACCTCACATTTTATACACTTTTATTGGCCAAGGGAGGCTTATTAGTGGACCAATTGTTACAGTGAGGACACAGTTTGTGGTACACAAGCTTATGTGCCCATTCAAAAACACACACAGACACACACAGTAATTGAAGCTGAAATACATGGATTCTAAAGGGCATTTTCTATCCCCTTCTAGAATAGTTTTTCTCTTCATCATGACACAGTGTTTCTACTTCCCATTTTATTTTCTGCATGCCTGGTATTTTTTTTTTTTTTTTAAGAAAGCAGAAATAGCGCAGAAAGCCGAACACCACCTGTGATTTTTAAGGAGATGTAGAGTTAGAATTAAAGGGATACAATTAGTTCATGTCATGCAGGTGATGTGATTTTATTTAAGAATTGTTTTACATAGTTTCAGAAATGAATGACTCCTAAAACTCAGTTACCAAAAAAATAGTGCTTTGGGTTCTGCATTGGACAAAGTAACCATTTTGTGGTCACAGATTGTCCTATACACTAAACACAGTTTTGGTTGACACACTATATGGTCAATAATAGTTTCCTTTTTCCTTTAAGTCCTTAAAAGAGACAGTGTGCTGATCATCACTAAAGTAGTTGTTAAATTCTGTTAAATACAAAGATTAATGTGTTTGGTGGAAATTCCATATGGTAATCTGATCAAAACAAAAAGTGAGAAAATGGAAAAAAACACAGGTAAATGGTTTGGGTGGTATTTTTAGCAATGAAATATGGACAAATAATCAAAATGAGCTTCTTGATACAATTCACAGAGTAGATGGCTAGATGTTCATACGTACATGAGAACATAGGTGGTGGCTTTAGCTTTTGGGAGTATCTTATGGGCTTCATTGTAGGAAGATAGTGGCTCTCACAAATTATCATCGGAGGGGCACCTGCACATTCTTTTGAAAAACTGTGAGCACTGCTTAATGGAGTTTTGTCCATGAAGGACTGGTCTTTAAAAGAATAAAAGAGAAGAGTTGGAGATCTTTCTTGCAGGTTTGAAAGCAAATAAGATACAGATTTTTCTTTTAAAAGCTTTATTAATATAAATTAAAGCAAAAATCACTTTGGGATTCCAAAAAAATTTAGTATATATTAATAGCATTATTGATTGTGATTGGTTTGTCAAAATACTGCATTTATTCCTCTGTATAAGAAAACTCATCTCTTTGCTGAAATTTCAACTGTACTCTAGAGTGGTTTATTATATTTCCTTTGGCTACTCTGCTTAAGCAGAGATAATAGCAATTATAAAAATGTAGGGCCATGTGTTTTCTTAGGTGGTGAAAATTAGTATTTATGTCTTGAACACTCTTTTTCTGGATTGATTTATTGTAACCTCTCTAGGTCTCTATGGGCCATTGGAAATGAAAATTCAGTTCATCCTGAAATTTTCCATCAATACCCAGTTGATAAGTATTATATGGCTTTTATTTTTTCCTCTTGAACTATATATAGTATCTGGATTTGATGTCGCTAGGAATCCTCATCTTTAGCTAGACCCCTGGCACTGGACCCCACTTAGGGTATGTAGTCAAGAGGGCCACTGAATAATTCTGATTTATTTAGTAAATAACCACTCTGAAGGAACTTACTGTGAGTGGCAGTAGGTTTTCTAGTACAGGTTTCTATGCTGATTTATCAGTCTAAACAAATTTCATAAGTTTATTTTTTCTTCTGTTTGATATTTTTCCCACAAACTTGTGAGTTTATATATCTTAGGTGTTTCAATCACATATGATTCCATAGTACTGGTTTTTCATCTATTTTTTAAATCCATTTGCTCAAAACTTATGTTGCTCTTCAAAAGGTGGGGTGTGAATGGGAGGGCAAACAAACTTCTCTCTTTGTAAAACTCTCTGAAGATGTTTTCCTAACTGCATACTCTTCCCACCAGATGTTGGGAAGATGTTCAAGGCTAAGATTTTTAGTGGATTGCTTTTTGCCAGAAAGAAGACAAAAATAGTTGTGAGGTTTTGGTTTGTTTGTTTCATTGACTAAGATTCTATCTAGATCATTAATAAAAGGCAGTGGTGGCATGATTGCCTTAAGCACATATATAACCATGGAGTTAGGGTTGTAGGAACCAGGTGGTCACATGTCAGAGTGACAGGGTTGACATGACTGAACCAAAGCTGGAACAGTGGTTGTGGGTTGGTGAAAAGTCGTCCTGCTGACCTGCTTCTATCTCTTAATTTGTTCCTGTAATTTCTCATCATCTGTGGAGGCTGTATGGAGGTAGGATCTGAGGATAGTGATTTGGGAATTATTATGGCTATTACCTGTGGATTTCAGGGGTAAGTTCAGTAGCTAGTATTTGTTGGCTTTGAATTATAGATTCCAATTAATATCTGGATCATAATCATTACTTAGATTCTTATTTATCACTTCAAACCTCCTGTGCCCTTCTTGTCTGACTTATTCTCATTCCAAAGATTGGAGGTATAATCAGACTTTCAGAGTGAGTAAAATGAAATTAAGATACACTCACATGGTTGTGTTGGGATTCTTGACCACATCTTTGAAAGCCTCCCATCCAGCCTTCCTTTTCAAACTGCTTTACTTATTTACACATTTTCTGCTTAGTCTCATGTTAAGAACATCTTAATGTCTCAGAAATATGTCTATAAAATCACCCCTTAATGTACGCCATATGATAATAATGCATATAAACCAACTTAGTTTTTGTATGATATCATGCACTCTATATTTGCATATAACATTGTTCAGTTAGCCAGTTACTATATTTAAAAATCACCCATCATTTATTATTCAAAGCAGTTATTACAAATGCTGTATGCCACTTACGTGACAAAACTTATCCTAAAAACTTGTATCCTAAATGATCCATATTCCCAGGTAGCTTAAGAAACATGCAATTGTATATTATGATAATAAGTTACATAATAGCAGTTTGTCTCATACAAAGGTAATCTTCACTCTTCATATTCACAGCAGTTTTATTTCTGATATTAAGATCTAACTTTTTAAAATATCCCAACTGGCTACGTATGGCTCAAGGGATAAAACTCTCCCGTGGGCAACCCCAGCCTCTTAGGCCCTGAACATTGTTCAGGTGACATGAGTGATCTCTGTGGGACAGCATTAGAGACCACACAGATCTGGTTTCTCTCCCATTAGCTGATTTATGGAATCACATTAGTAAGCGGGCCTCAGGAGATTCCCTGCCCCCGCGCCTGGCGCTCTGCTGTGAGTAACCGCTGCCTGTGCCCAGACTTGCCATGTGTCGGTGGAGGGACATGAAAGGGACATATTATAATGAAGAGACTGAGAAACTGTAAGGTCAGGAAAAAGGACAATTCCATTCTCTTTATTTTTTCTCTTCAAAATTTATATGCTGAATGTACCGGCCAACAATACATTTCCACAAGTTAGGTTGAATTTCTAAGGGGTTTGGTGGAAAACATCTAGATATTGACCCAAACTTGATAACTAAAAGTGTTTTAGGAGAGGAGGGACACATTTTAATATATGCTGTTATGCTCTAAGAGCCACAATCACATAAATGGCAATCGAAAAATTCTGAATAAAGCGTTGTATGCAGTTTGTATGGGAAGATGGCACCTGCTTCCTGAAGAAATTTATTTGTAGATAATAGTGAAATAGGTGTGTCACTCAAACTCAGAATCTGTATAGTTAAATAATAAAACCAGTCAATAATTGAACATATCATAAGTGTTTGAAGTTTGCTGACTTAAAAAAATTTATAGATAAAATACAAATGTTTTATATTGTAAATTTAAACACCTACTAGTTTGTCATTTTACATCATAATTTTAAAAATGAGTTTTCACTTTTCAGTTTCAAGAATCAAAAACATACCAGCATAAAAATTAAGATTTGTGCTTTAATCTCAAAACGCAAATGTGTAACAATCAAGGGGAAAGCAGAAAGTTTTCAAAATATTCTAACAATAGTATATTAACACTAGAATGTAATAAAGAAATAATGTTGGAAAAAGATACTGAATTTCATGCATGATTTGAAAAAAGCACGGAAAATTTCATCTTTGACTAAAGTCACAAAATAGATTTATTTGTCACCAAGGTATCAGACTATAATACAAGTTCAATAAAATTCTCTTCCCATCACCAGATTTAATATAAGGTAGTTGTTTTGAAAAGGGCCATACATTTTTGATAATTCCTAAATGAAAATAATACCTTCTCCCATCCATATGTCATGTAAATTATCAACAGTCTTTTGAATGGCGAATAGGAATAGTAAAATAAAAGCAATTAAGATCCATTTGTAAATTATCCTGTAAGAATAGTTGTTTGACATACAGCCATCACCAAACAAAATGCAATCAGAAAGTCAATCAGAACAAATAAACAACACCAACAAACTGTACACTTTAATCAGATAAAAATATTTGGATATTTGAAATAAAAATAGAAATTGTATGTCATGATGAAGGAAATAAAAGTTACTTGATTTTTAAACTGTATAATGAATTGATTACTGTATTGCCCCATATTTTGCTTAATCTTAGCCAACTGGTTACATGGGTGAATAGGTTAAGAGTTTCGTATAGTTAGAATTACAGACTGATAACTACAGAACAATTTAATAAAAAACCTGTAAGACTAAAAATGGAAATGTGTACAAAAAGAATTGACATTTCATCCATATTCACTCTGCTTGCCCAGGTTGGACACTAAAGTTCTATGTTGAACTGACCCTGGACACACCGCTAGCATATTCTTTATGGATACAAAAATAAAACATAAAACTATTTGAGTATTCCCTAGAAATCAGTCACAGATTTTATAAACTGTTCTGAAGTAGTTGATACTCTTAGAACTTAATGTTCAACTCAATAGGTCAAATTGTCTGGATATGTAGTTCACTTTTACCAGAAAACAATCCACTTTTTAAGCATAATAAAATGTCCCACTATTCAATGAATTTCACAAGAGTAGATCTATTTCCATTTTCGACATTTGTTTTTACTCATATTATAAAAAACACTAAAAACTCATGTATTCACCATGTAAAAATATCTAATTAAATTAATAGGTTAAATTCATGTTTTATTCAAAGTCTCATGTAAATATACAAGTAGGAGAAAGGATGACTTCTCTTTTAGCTTTTATTTTTATATTGGTTTCAAAAGGCAAAATGAACCCAAAGTAATGGCAAAATCTTTCATTTTTATAAGTGTGGTTTTCAGTCACTCATTAGGAGGTGAGATGACCTGGCTGCAGAAGCCGAGCACTCCAGAAAGTAGCATTATTTTACAAAAACTTGTTTTCAGAAGTGTGTTTTTTTTTTAATCATTGGGAATTTTGAAGACTTTGCGCATGTGCAGTTTTGTTCTTTCACTTGTGCAGCAGTGGTTCTGCTCATTCCTAACGTGCTTTTCCATCCAGCATTATGCTGTGATCTTTAGGCAGTTCAAAATCTTGGGGGAGGGGTGCACGGGTGGTTCTATCCTTCAGTCATATCTTGTTCCATCACATGCAAACACCTGTGCGGAAATTGAATTATTCTGCAGGGTAATCGAAAAGCCTCCCTGCATTCAGCATCATATGCTTTCTGTTGTTTATTGAGTTATGTTGCACCATACTTCAGATGCGACAGCCATTTAATAATGTTGAAGACTTAGCTCTGCAGGGGCTAAAAGGATCCCAACAGGCTTGTTAACTTCTACTCTAAAACATTATGAGGAATATTTTTTCCTCTGTGAAACTTTGGGGCTTTCTCTTAATTTATTTTAAGAGCATAAGATCTATAGTCAGGTATGAGAGGGAGCTTGTTAAATTTTGGGGGTTTTTCTATTTCTTAATATTTAACCTACCTATTTCACATTATATTCTTTTATTACAAGAAAATGGCAAAGCAAAAAAATCACTTATCAAAAAACTAATACTAAAGATGCATTCCTTTGGCTGATATATACCAAATATAAATTATAATCAGAAAATATGCTATTAGTTTTTTGGATCTTTATTTATTTATAATTAAAAATTATATTTGGGCCATACGGCCACATTTAGATGATAGGTTGTGGGAAGAGCCACTACTTTCAAGTAACTTACCACTTCGGCAATACACCAGTGTAACTTCTCTGACTGTACTTACTCATCTCTAAAATGGTAGTAATAGTATCAATCTACCTTGCAAAAATTTAATTTGTATGTAGGTTAGGTTCTTTACATACTGAAAGAAACTATATAGATCAGGAGGAGTCATGGGCATTTCTTGTTTCTATTTTAGTCATCAATAAAAAGTAGCGTAGAAAACAATTGTATTTAGAGATAATTCAGTGCAACAACAGGTTACTTATAGTAGGTAGAAATTAAAGCCCAGGTAGACTATTTTGTGGCTTGCATTTTCTGAACATTTGTTTTAATCATCCAGTTCACCAAAGATCTGGCTTGATTTCACTTGGAAAGAGAAAACTCAATAAGCAACTTTTTCTGTATTTATATCTCAAATGCCCAGGAAAACTGTTCAAGTTACCTAGGGCAGTCAGTCAGTGTGGTAAGCCCAGTTAGACATTTCAGTCCTCTTTGTCTGTCCCCACCAATGGACACCACCACCATTTATCTTTTAATAGATTGTGTGTGTGTGTGTGTGTGTGTGTGTGTGTGTTTCACTTTACTAACTCGCCTTCGTTTGGCTACTATTTTCTTAATTTAGACAGATGGGGACTTATTCTATATGTGAATCAGTGGGTTTAAAAATCATTGTAAGGAATAAATGGGTAAATGCTCATCATAAATTCTGGTTGGAGAATATATTCAGCAAATACTGGAATAGTGTAGAATTACTTTCGTTTTGGAAGATAGGGGTATGTGTACGTGCATGTGTGTGTGTGTTGGGGAGAATAAAAGAGACATATGTGTTGAGGTAAAAAGTGAATGAAGTGACTATGCAGAGCTTCTTTTTTCCTTTTAATAAGAAAGTATTTATGAAACGAAGAAAGTTAGTGAGCAATAATGGAAAAGGCTGGTAGTTTTTTGGGAGAAAATTGTCCCTAAATGATTCGGAACATGGACCAACACAGCATTAAAAAGGAGAAAGGAGTATTCAAGCCAGGAAGCAATGTAGTACATATTGTGTTTACAGGGAATGCTGTCAACATAAGATACAGAAGTTTTGCAAAGAATGCAAAAGAACAAGATTTTCATGACTTGACTCAGTACATTTGATTTGGATCAGAGCTGAGGCTCAAGTTCAGTGGAGTGGCAGCTGAATCAGAGACAAGGCAAAACAGATTGTGTTATAGCTGACATTATTTTTACCTATGCATGTGAAACATTTAGTAGAATAATTCTGAAGCGTAACTAAAAGAGAATACATCCAACATGGGTGGGAAATGGGATCCCATTTGGAACTTATCTGCATCTTAATATCTAAATTCATATTTCCTAAGTGAAGAAAGTGTCAGAATATGGGGAAAACTGTGCTGAAAGTGTTGTTTCTTGCTCAAGAACTTAAAAAAAAAACAAACCCCGGATGATTGATAGCATCAAAAGAATAAAGATCAAGTAGGACGAGAAGAGAAAGGGATATATATTTATAGATCGGGAGGAGTCGTGGGCATTTCTGTGTATTTCAGCAAATCTGGCAAACTCCAGGGAAGATATATTTTCTCTAAAACTTTACATAGTGAAAAGAGATGAAATAATTTTTAAAAAATATAATGGGCTATATAAATTTAATTGTGTGGATATGATGATTCTGAGTGATAGTGAATTAGTGGCAGACAAATCACTTTTGGGGAAAGACTTATCTATGGAAAAAGTTCTTGTTTATAGGTTGAATGAGGTCAGTAGTAGTTTTAATGAAATCAAGAATAAGAAAAAGGGATAAAACTCTCAGTTGGACATAGATGGTTGAGAAGTGAGAAGATGTGGAATCATCTAATAAACCTTAAATATTTTGTATGCTCTAATTTTCATTCATGAAAAGCAAAACAGAGGCCACTGGCTTTTTTATCCCAAAGGAATTATACAATATATTGGATATTCTAGGTAAGGCTGCTATATAGGCAGTTAAACTCATTATGAAGTGCAGTGGTTTTGGATTTTCCTCATGTTGTTTATATGGCATTGAGCTGTGTCTTTCAAACTTCAGAAGACAGCACATTAGGGGTCCATGAAACCAGTGTGTTGGTCTACCACCAGGGTTCTTACAAAGTAAGCCAGAATAGAGCAGAACAGAAAATATGAGGGTATCACATATAGTAAGAGTCCATATTGTTAAACTTCTGTTTCAGTTATGTATGTATCCATAAGTGTATGTGTGAGCATGTACTAGGCTGCTATGTTGAACGTATTTCTCACTGTTGGTTGCAGTCAAAAACACTCGAAAAACCCTAGTTCAATAGCAACAACGCTATCGAACAAGTCTGTAGTGGGGAAAGAAATTATATTTGTAAATGGAAAAATGTTAACAAGATAAAGAGTAAAATTTAAATGTGTTTCTATAAATAGTGTCTTTACTGTTCCTAGGTGGATCTGTACCTTTTCTGTATATTCATGAATACATGGTATATTACTAAGCATGTGGCAAACCATTGATCAGTTTAATTTAACAAATTTAGGTAGGGATTGTTAATTTCTAAGACATTTAGCAAGTGCTGCGGATACTAACACACACAAACACATGTACACACATGCACACACATCTTAGCTTAAGGAATTCAATTTTTTTCTTTATTCCTGCCTCTTTTCAATATCCATGAAATTTCCTAACTCTGTATCTTATTTAATCCAAGATACTTGTTTCCCACTTAAGATCTTAATTCTCAATCCAAGAAATGGACATGATTAAAATGATGTAGGTGAAATTTTAGAAAACTTTGGAGCATCGCGTACCTATTTAAAAATCTTGGGATTCCATGATTCATCCTGGCTTAGTTCTTCCCCAGGTCTAGATAAGAAATACAAACCGCTACCTGTGATCTCTACTTGGCTATACCATGTGGTTATATAGTGTAATATTAAGTTTTCTATTAGTATTCCAGACTTTTTCAAGGAATAAAAAAAGTGTAATACTTGCCTTGAACATTTGAACATACCGAGAATCTATAGTATGACTTGTTACTTCAAACGTATTTTACAGAGTACTGGAAAGCTTTGTTTGACCCGAATAAGAGAAAGGGCCATATAGAAAGAAAGAAGTAAAGGAAAGAATAAAATAAGGGAGGGAGGAAGGGAGGGAAGGTGGGTAGACAGGTGGGAGTTACAGATTAAAGGGAAACCATAAAGGAGACTGTTGGCAGAAAGGATTGTTAGGCCCAAGGTTATCTTCAGTCTTGTTTAAATAAGAAACTAATGGAATTGGAGGGTGGGGCTGGGGAAAGTGGTGGTGGGAAAATGTTCACAAAAAACAAACAAACAAACAAAAAATAGGGGAAGGTTAAGAATAGCATAAGAAATTAAAAAGTCAAAGAACTGATATATCTAACCCATAGACATGAACTAAGAGGGCGGTGATGGGATGGGGTGCAGGGTGGAGGAGATAAAGGGGAGAAAAAAATGGGACAACTGTAATAGTATAATCAATAAAATATACAAAAAAAAAGTAAAAAGAAACTAATGGAAACAGTTAATGTCTCAAAATTTTGGAGAAGATGCCATTAGTCTGGATATAGCTCCCCTAGGCCATCCTAGCATTGTTTTTTATTTACCATAGTGGAAAAACTAGTGTCAGGGAAACTAGATGTTGTTTTTCTCCTTCTAATTTCTTTTTAAGAGTCATTCTTTTAAGTCTGCAATTCGAAATGTAGAAAGGCCAAGATGGAAAAACTAGTGCTGAAAATTAATGATGGCACTTAGGAAGATGTAGGCTACCCTGCATCCATAAGCAACTAATTGTTCAAAAGCAGTATAATTTTTAAATGATTGTAAGGAGAACTTCCTGAGAAATACAGAACTGCACATATAGAAAAGACTCCAGAAAAATTGGCAAAGAATATGAATCACTACATCTTATAAATCCTATGCCTGAAAAAAGTTAGGCTTATTAATTTACTTTGCTCATTAACTCTGTGAAAGTTACTGTATCTGCACAAGATGGAGGACATGATATTTACAGAAGTACTTTATGCAAATTCCCCGAGGAGAAATTTGAATCTAAATACTTGAGGTCTTTCTGATGTCATGGTAGCAGAGAATGTTTAAGAGTTCATATCCTCTTAATGAGGCAGATTAAAGAAAATATATTTCTAAAGAATATATACATGCATATATGTACAATAACTTGATAAAATTGTAATAATTGTTGACTGTATACCTTTTACTTTTATTATTTCGAAAGAACGTTAAGGAGAGAAACCAATGAGTCAGAGTGATTATGAATTTGAACATTCATCCAGATGATTGTATTTATTTAAAAAAAATTAAAGGAAATACTCCAAAAGCTACATATTATTTTCAGAAATATAGTTATAACCACATACATTACTTTGATGATAATGTCTAATTGACTCAAATGATGGAAGTTTTCTTTAAATTCTTCTAAATTCATAGACATAAAACATGGTTTGCTTTCTAGGTTGGGACTATCTCAGTGATTGGATTGTTGTCATAGAAGATTCTGAACCAAGTGAAGTTCAGTGGCCACATGCAAATGTTACAGAACTTAGCTAAAGAAGACATCTCTATTAAACTTGTGTTCACTTGTTATATAATATAGAAAAAATGAATATTTAAAAAGTCCTCAGATCTATAATAATGAAAGATAAGCACCATAATTTGAGTTGCTTTTATAAAGGCTAGGTGTAACTATTGTATTTTACTTCAAGATAAGTTAGAGGCTGTCCAAATCATAGCTTTCATAGTTTAAAAAAATCACCTCAATATTTTTTCAGTCTCCCACTATTTCCTCACAATTTACATGAATATGTTTTGTTGTCCTCAGTGAAGAACAAGAAAGTTTACTGTCTGCTTTAGAATTAACCAAAATTTTCAAAATTGTCCAACATCATGCACATGAAACAGTGTGCTTTTGTTTTTCAATACCTGATTAACAGTGATCTTACCTAAAGGCATTGTTGGATTCAACAGGAATTTATTAATAGAATCACCTGAGGGTACATAAAATTATTTGACTTTTATCTCTGTTGTGTGTATGTGTATTCAGATTTATTTATAATATAGCTATATTTGTGTAAATATTCATAAGTGACATATAAACACATATAATAAAATGAACTTTAGGTATTTTAATCATCCTTGACAATAGATTATTAACCTAAATTTTGCTCTTTAAATCTCATTTTAATTTTAATTTCCTTTCCCACTCACTTTTATACAAAAGTTTAAAAATAATTAATAAAATAATTTTTTAAAAGAACCTTTTTAATTTATGGATCACTGAAAAATTGTCCTCTTTTTGCTGGTACCATACTATTATAATTTATTTTTATGTTCCTAAGTCCACAAACATTTTAATCACTAAACTACCTATTTATAATACAGTAAACTTACTTATTTGTTGTAATGATGTGATTTGAAGTGCTTTTACCAGAAATTAATTGAAATATAATCACATATTGCATTAATCAAGGGACTTGCCTAAATAAACTAGTTACCATTGTTACTGGCGCCAAAAGTGGCTTCCTTTCCTGCTCACTTCCTAACCAGCGTGAATCGTGATTCAAGCTCTTAACTTTCCCCCGCCACGTCACGCCTACCCCATACACAAATTCCCCTTTTGAATGTTGTTTTTCTAAAGAGCTCTACCATCATATCGACTTTAACTTCGTACCGTTAAAACAGTGTATAAGCTCATCTTTTCGTTTACCAAAGTTAGCCAGGCTTACCTTCTGAAGTCATGCTCCCACAGTCCAAAGTCATGGCCGTCCCAGCGGTAAAGGTGGTAGTGTTCGCACAGCAGGGGCGGAAAGAGGAAAGGCCTGCTGTTCCCAAGGCAGGAGGAGTCTCAAGAGCAACACAGAGAATCGAGACTAGTGAAAAAACCGTTACTAGCTTTCTGCCATTAATCAGAGAAATCCGGGCCACAAATGTCAATTTGGAAACCAAAAAACTAAAATGCTTCTTATTATCATATTTAAGGCACCCCAGAGTTGGGTCATAAAATTATTCAGTTTCTTATTTGGTACCTTCCTCCTTTTAAAGAGGGGTCTAGTCTTCCAATTAGTTGTAACATTGATAGGTGTTTTTTAGTTTACATCTGGATAATGGCCAAAATAAGATGTGAGTATACCAAAGTCTTATACAGTTTGTATAATAAATGAATCTGAATTATGAGAAAAGTTAAACTGACATATGCTGTATATATATATACATAATCTGATACACATATATTACAGCAAAAAAAACAGGTATAATTTAGAATATGGAAACAGCACATACATATATCAATCTACATACTTTTAAGGTAGTATTAAATTATGAAGTTCTAGTTTATAATAGTAAATTACTGGACTGTGAGATTATCATCTATCATAAATTAATTGTCTCTCAGACTTACCGACCTATGCTATACTTGTGCTTGCTAATAATTCTATTATAGTTGCTGGACTATGATTTTTTAAATATGCTATTTATAAATAATATATAGACAAATATTTCTGCTAAAACCATTTTGGAGAATCTCTAACATTGGCTAGGTATCATTTTAGATCAATTAACTATTCAGCGATTTGTGTTACTGTGCATGTGTGTGTGTACTGACATTCATAACATAATATATAATACAGTTTTCCATTTATCCAAGTAGGTTTTGAAATTTCATAAGATAGTTAACCTATGTAACTTGATATTTTATCACTCTTTGTGAATTAAATAATAAAAAAGTAGTGTATTCTACCATCAGGGATTCTCTTAGTTTTGTTCATCTAAATACTCCAAAGATTGAAACAAATATAATTAAATATCTAAAAGCAAACAACAGGACTGTTATCTTTTATCATATTTATTCAGATACTTTTTATTGCAAAATTCAGTGGCTCATTAAGGTTTTTAAGTTTCAATATGAAGAGGCAAATCAAATACAGTGGATGTTTCGAATTTCAGGGCCTTGGATGCCCAGCACTTTAAAAATTTATCATGCACTCCTCACAGTGAGAACAATATTTCAGAATAGTTTATAAGAGGGTGTATTGGCTAACTGGTTTCAAATTGCTTTGCTTTAGGTGGAAAAAACATCATTATATGTGGGAATCAGAAAATGATTAGATGACTTATGTTTCTTTAATTAATAATAAATGGGATTGGAGGAAATTAGTTTTTGATTAGTGTAAGTATAATGGTACCCAAAAATACCGACTTCTGCTTGGAAATCACTGTGTTGAGCCATCTTGCTTCACAGTAGAATTCTGAAGCCTAGACAAATCACTGAGGTTTTTGATTAGAAAGTAAATGAGTAAATATTGGAAAGATATATTTAACTTTAGTTGCAGAATTTGCTAATGTCATCATTATCTCAATTTATAACTTATACATTCTGAAGTATATTTTAGCATTGAGTCACTCTGAAAACTCATGTCTCCTCTATTAAAAATGATGTATCGTGTCTTAAATACTGCTACATTTTACATGTTGTATGTAGTTATGAATAGCCAATCCGACATATCTCCATATGTACAGCGTTATAGATATTACAGATTCACTTTTTAGGAGGTGAGTTTTTATTAGACTTGATATATTTTTAACAAGATGAGGAGGCCTGATCAGCCTGCAGATACCATGGTCCTTGTGACTGCCTAGCAGACACCAAAAAATAAAACTTAGGCTTAATCCTGAAATTGTCAGCTTTTGGTAATCTTATTTATTTTGTTTAATTATATTTCATTGCTGATTTGATGAAAATCAAACTGAAATACATTTCTTCCAGAGGCATGGATATGCATTCAAATTTTAAAATGTAAATGTACAATGTACTTAGGCTTGGATTATATCATTCTTCTAGTCAAAGAAATACGTTACCTTTTTAAAGTTATTTAGGAGGGAAACAAAAGGCATTCCTTTAAGCTTGAAGGTCATTTCATATCTGGCTCACATAGGGATGAGTTCTCTGAAACACCATGCTTTACAGCAGAGCAAGACGGAGAAACGGGGGCTGCAGGTTTCTCCCCAGGCCTCCTGGGAGCAAGACTGCTGTTCCTCAGTGTTCGCACCTGCATGAGCAGTGAAGGCTGCCTTAAACAATGCTGATCAACTCAATTCTATTCTTTACCTCCCAGCCTCCTTCGCCTCCTTCTCTTCCTGGGGAATCTGGCTTTCCTGTCACTCAGGATAACGATTTCCTGCAAGCATCACTGAGATCCAGAAAGTCACTGTAATCTCATCAAGATTGTGATTCCCCAGCTGGGACTCTTGAATTTATATAAAGGTAGCTGGTCAGGGTGCATAATCCCCCAGGTTGGTCCGGGAGCTCCTGCACCATTTGGAATGGAAGTCCTCTGACAAAAACAAGCTCATTAACTGACAAAATTAGAGAAGCTATATCCCCAAATTAGTACAATCCGAAAGCCTTAATTTAACCCAATATGTTGCCTGTGAATTTAAACAAATATGTTTCAACATTGCTTCACCCACTTTAAGAAGAACTTAGTCCAGGCCTAACATAATTTTCCAGTGAGCCCAGTGGAATTTGGGCGCCAGATTGGATATGCATCCTGCGTTTTGTGTGGCCTGTGGGACCCTAAGGAGCCTTGCTACTTTTTAGGCCTGAAATAAAACTGTTAGAGAACTTTAACTTCAAGTTTCTAACTGAATGCCTTGCAAATTTGTTCAAATTGATGGGCCAGTGTTTTTTGTTTGTTTTCTCACCCTTTAGGTGATTACCCAACTAATCATTTTATGTTTTATGACCTCAAAGATATTAATATGAGAGAAATCATTTTTAAGAGATGCCTCCCTACTTATCTTCTTCCTTCCCCTGGAGCGGTAGCTTGTCCATATCCTTATACAGGGAGACACATACAGGGGGAGGTCTCAGCGTATGCACAGTAATAAGTACATATCACAGAGCTATTTTGTGACAGCTCATGTGAATACAAAAAACCAGCTCTTTGCTTTCCTCCTTGCATTATTTAATTTTTGTGCTAACCAGCATTGAGACATACTTATCTTTTTATCTCACAGCAATGACCTTTGATCTCAGGTGGCATTTTATAAAGCTTACTTTTTTCCAAAATATTACAAATAACATTGAGTAGTGGAAAGAGCCACAGGCAGAGCAAAGAGCTGGGAAAGAAATTTAAAAGTATATCTAAGACATAAGGAGTTAATCTAATTAAAAATGTACTCCATATATTTTTGTTTACCTTCATAAACATATCTGTTTACCAAGATACAAAATTATATAAATATATACTTACATTCTTGTTTCCAGTTGGCATATGAGAGTAAGCTGGCATCTCTGTGTCATATACTATACATGTAAAAGTGAATATGTATGAATATATATGCACATGTTTATTTTTCATATGTGAATCTTCAATTGCATGGATATGCTTGGATCTAACTGATCTTGTTAAAAATGACTACATTTATATAAGTATGCATATTTAAATAAGATATATGCTTAGCTGGCATCAGGCAGCAAGTTAGCATCTGCTATAAACTTCTAAGTTTTCAATTACTGCTTGTGTGTGTGTGTGTGTAAAGCATAAATATTAGAATAAATATGTTTCATATTACTTCATATTATTCCTTTAATAATGATTAAATAAATCTAAGAGCATATATAATTATTACATTTATCACTAAAAGTTAATTTGAGAATGCAGTAAAGGGTTTTTTCTCAACAATCAACAAGTAATGGGGATCCAGGTACGCACAGTGAGCTGGAGAGAAGAAAACCAATGAAACCATGAGCAGTGAGGAGTAAAATATGAGTAAGATATGTACCATTTTTATGGGAGTGAAGGACCTTTTTGTTTGCGCTTTTAGAAAATACTTCACAAGTTAAATATGTTTAGAAATATATACCTATATGCAAGTTTGGATTAGATACCGTTAGTTTGTTCTTGACACATTCATTTTGAAATTTGTTGTGTTGACTATGTTTTAAGTATAGATAGTGGAAACATTTTTACTATCCAAAATAGTTATTTGATATATTTAAATTTGAATTGACATCAATTAATATACTTTCATTTTTAGATGACATTGCTACGGTAGAACCATGTCAATCAAATAAGTCATGGGTGAGAAAATAAATAAAAGCTAACTCCAATTATCAAAAAAATATTTGTAGTAGAATTTTTAATGTATTTTGTGGAATATGAAATTCAAGTGCGGTTAACACTATGTGTTAACATTGTGTAAGGGCTGTGTGTGTGTGTGTGTTTTTCTGTCTGTACGTACTCTTCTATACCTACTCAATGTTTTGCTAACAGTCAACATACTTATTAATATACTTGTTTATCCTGAGCAGCCATCTTGTAATCTACACAGGCTTGTTGGACTAGTCTAACAAGGAAGGAAATTAACTCTCCTTCATTTGCCCTTATAATAAAATTTACTCTTAGCTTGTTTCTTATATACCTTCAACATGTACTCATGCAATTGTTTTATAAAAGAGAGTTTGGCATGATGAATTGATGTAATGTTAATATATAGGGGAAAATTCAGTAGCTTATGTACTATTTAACAACAAGAGCAAAAAAAACAAACAAACCCACAGTAACTATAAGCTTTTTGTTTAAAGGATTGCTCAAACTTTTAGTGCTAGCTTATTATTTCTTTGGAATGTGATAGTATTCTTATGGTACAAGAGAATAGTTATGCTTCATTGAGTGTCATTGGTTAGACAAGCTTGTTTTATATATATATATATATATATCTTTAATTTATTAAAAATGCAAACTTTAAAATAGTGATATATTTTGTCAGTATTGTTCTGATTAGATTATATGTAAGAATGTTTAGCATTAGTAATTAATAGAAGTAATATTTATGTAATATTTATTGTAGTCCTGTCATAAAATAAATTCACCAGAATAAAAAAGATCACTTTACTGAATTCTAAACATTAGCCTTACAGAGGATGCATGTGTATGTAGCTGATACAGATTTTAAGCACCACTTACTGTCTGGTCTTCCTACCGTAAATTAATAGAATGAGCCATACCATTTATTCTGATTGCTAGCCATGTTCCAGACTGTGTTTCCTGTTTCTTAGACCAGTGTGTTTTAATCGTTATAATTCTTAAATTAGCATTAAATTCAGTATTCTGATTTTTGTGATGTTCTAAGATTGAACACTTATTTTCTATTAAATGTTAAAATATACAAGTCATTCTGTTGAATCTTGCTGACTAAAAATATTGCTGAAGTATAAAGGAGAAAATTCTAATTTTATATTGGCATAGAAAGAAAGCTTAACTTGTTTTCTTGCTCTTTTTTTATAGAGAACACCTGTTCCCAGCGCTGAAGCATTCCGATGGTTCTTTTAAAGCAGTAGTATATCTTATTTTCAAGGCATTTGGAAGTGAAGGGCAAACTAATGTCTTGTTTTAAGAAACTGCTTAGTCCACCACTGAAGAAAATATCCAGATATTATTTTCATTTTATGTATAGGGGTTTCTTCACAAAAAAGGAAAAGAAAAGAAAAAAGACATATAAAATAATCTGAGAGCTTGGGGAATTGGCCAGTCTATTTACTTTCAATACACTGATTCTTTGATGTAATTTAGCTATATTAGTGAAGTTGTTGTCTATTTTGAAAGTGGCTGTAAAAAAATAAGTTTGGGTAAACCCCTGCTGTAAAATCATGTATCTTTGCAAAGTACATATCTATACTTCATTTTCAAATATATGTGTTTCGGTACTGTAAACTGTACAGATAGCAGCTTGTATTTTGTGTGTTTAGACACAAGGAGACAATCACGTCTGAGCATCTATGGAGATTAACAGTTTGTACACAACAGTATGGTTCTGCTAGTTAAATCTGGAGCAATAAATTTTAGCTTTAAATATTTTTTGCCAGTTGTTTCTAGAAGCAGCAACAGCAGTGGCACGTTTTGCCATGCATCTTTCCGTAGAGACTTGACGCCAAGTTTTACAAGAAGAAAAGATTATGATGCATCCAGCAATTACCTGCAGTTGTATTGTTATAGGAGGGGAAGATGTGATGAGAGTTTCAATTAATCTTTTGAGCACTATATTAGAGTAGTGGTTATGCACTTGCATTGCTTACAAACGAGTTGTACAGAAGGGTATACCTCCCAAATACTTAGTGTAGTTGACTTGTCTTGGGTTGCACTGTAAGGCGGAGTACTCTAAGTAGGTGGAACATGCAGAATCAGTTGTATAATTTTTTTGAAACTGTTTTCTAGGGTACAGAATAAAGTATCATATCTTAGGAGCAGAAATACATGACTGAGTTTTTTTGTTTTGTTTTGTTTTGTTTTTTATCAGCCTAGCAAGGGCTGTGTGTATTTTTTTGTTTGTTTATTTTTTTGCCTTACTTTTTTTGGTAGGAAAAAATAAACACTTAATAAAATGTATCCAACTGTTTTAATTCCATGTATGATATTAAATGGATAGCTTTGTTTTAAAATTTGAACACACCAAGGCTTCTGCATTGAAGCATGGCTAGGTACATTTTTAAGTAAAAAACAAACAAACACATACTTATAGAAGTGAGGCTTTTAAATCTTTTGTTATCTTCTTTTCTCATAGCCTCCCAGTTGGACCAGTGGCCTTCCCTTAGGCTCTTGGTGGAATGTTCCATTGCTCCATTCCCATTCTTGTCACTCAATGATGCTGTCATTCCTGAGAGGTCAGGACCCTAGTCTGTGAAATTCCGGAAATGCAAACAGCCCCCAAACACAAAAGGATAATGCTTCATAGGACCCAGGCTACTTTTTCATGTAGGATTTGGTTCTCTTATGGCATTCAGGGCTCCTAATGTTGTCTCAGTAGGACAGACATTATTTGTGATGACATGATACCTAAGAAGTTTATTTCTTTCATTTGATCAAATGATAGAGACTTTTCAGCTTCAGCAATAAAACAGAGTTTAGCAAAAATACATAGAGTATCAAAGTTGCCATGTTACTGTCATTTTTTTTTTGCTTATCCACTAGCCAGTTATGTTAGCCTATGACATCCTTTAAGCTTCTGAAACATTTTAGCAAAATGGATCATATGAAGGAAAATAACTCGAGGAGAGAAACGGTGAAGGAAAGGACTACAAAATTTTAGGAAGAGTAGCAGATAAATAAATTTAAAAGGCTAGTTATAGGTTTGAATGGGAAGTAATATGACCGAGGAGGTTTTTTAAAACATGGAAGGAGCATTCTTCATAAGAATTCTGGAGGGAGGGGTGGGTAAGGTGCTAAGAAGTGCCAACGTGGAAAACACGTGTGCTTTAACTTGCCTAGAATATGAGCGCAAGGTCTACAGTTGTGGTCCAATTGCCTTTTTAGGGTAATTCGTTATCTACAACACCTATCCATGTTTAGAGAAGAGAACAAAATAGTTGCAAACTAAAACAAGCTGTATATTAGTTTTGACATAGCTTTCTACTTGCTGTATATTCCTTTGAGGGTTTCTAGTTAGAACTTCTATTTTGGCTGTGGGAATGAGAGCTATATAAATTCTTTCTAGTTCCCTTTTTATTTTACCTATTTTAACCAATTTGCTAATTAATTATAAGTAAGTGAAAACTTACTTTTACATTTGTATGGTAAGCTTGCCTTGCTTTTTGGAAAATGATGTTATTACAGAAGTGAAACAAACTTCTTTCTCTTCAGGCTACATTAGGCATACAGTATCATGTAAAGATCTCATAGCAGTGTACGAGAGAGAGTCTAAAATACATGCTAGCGTTGCATGTCTTGATGTGTTTTTGTTTGTTCGTTTTCTTAAAGGACTAATGAATCTGTATATTGTAAAATGTGGTGTTTTACATGTCAATTCAATTTTTTAATGAAAGAAAATCTGTTGATTATTAAAATGGAAACGTGTAGCTTTTCTTTCTCTTATATGTTCTTATTCTTGACATTGTTTTTTTATACCACCCATTTTTTATGTTTTTTGCTAAAACTCTATTTATATAATGTAGGCTGCATATAAAAGTTCTCATTGGTGATGTTAAAGAAAGATATTACTCTCACTCCATTTCTCTCTTTTCTAAGTCTATGTACCGAAAACTTGTAAAGCATATCATTACAACCCTAAGGAGGTGATTTAAAGGTTTACATTTTCACGATTTTAAAATACCAATGAAATGTAACTTTTTAAATTTCTCACTGTATGTTTTTAAGTGAGCACTGAGAAATTCAGATTATACAATTAAATAATAGCTCTGGTGGACTATCAATGCAACTTCAAAATTACTTATCAAATAAGCCAAATAAAAAGCTTTGTAAGAGAGGTCTACATACATAGGAGTCTTGATTTGTCTGGGTGTAGATGAGGAGATGCCATGTTCTGTCAGCATTTGGAGAGAGCATGGAAAATCCCTGGGGCATTGGTGCGTGGTGCACCAATTTCCTTGTCAGCTGTCACTCAGCAGCCTCACATCACCAGAACATCATAACGCAAATCTCTTTCCAGGCCTTTAGATTAAAGTGGCTTTCTGATAGATTCTACCTGTCTGTGTACAAGTGGAGGCATGTATATACAAGGTAGACATGTATCTATGCTTGGGAGAAAAAAAACAGTAAGTCTTCCTCCATTTTAAGAGTATATAAAAATGTCCCCTGGTTGCTTAATTTCAAATACTCAACTTCCTTCTTCTAAACACATTTATAGGGAGCAAGAGATCATAGGGGCTTCCTATGAATTAATGTTAAGCAACCTCTAAAAGAAAGTAATATTCCCTTTCTTTATTCAGAACCCCTGGCATGTAAATTGTACAATTAATCCTAAAGCATATAAAGTCTTTAAGCTGATAGTACATGTAATCAAATAATGAAAAAAGGAAAGTGGTTAAACGAACACACCATTCAGGGTCAAAATATGTTCAGCAAAAAGCTGTAGTGGGTCTTTGATCACGGTGATATCAAACAGTTGGTTCTCATGTAACAGCTAAATGTTTCAGATTTTGTTTTCATTACATTTGGCAGTTTCACACTGAGATCTGTATTCCTAGTGAATAGAAGACAGCTACTATGTTAGGAGGGATTCCATTTTCACAACTGCAAGGAAGTCAGAGATGTTTCAGGAACATGGGCCACAAATGTACTCGTTTCACAGTGTTCTCCTATTCTGAACTGTGCAGTTATCTATTAAATTTTCTAATAGATATTTGTGTAAGGTGTATGTATGCTTGTGCAATTATTAAAAAAAAGCAGTTTTGGAAAACAGTGTATTTATTAAAGAAAATTACTTATGGGGCATGTACAAAACTGTAAAAAAAAAAAAACTTTAAACACATTTGATTTGCCCAGTAAAGCTGTTTTTGTGAAATTTATGTGTTGTTGAATAAAGGACTTTAGTATTCAAAGTATCTCTATTTTTCCATGAACAAATTTTTATTTATGGTATTTTAAGTAATGAGCATATGATCCTGAAAATCTAATTTCGTTTATGATAAAAACGCTTATAATTCTACACTTGCCCTTATGTTAGCAAAATGAATACTGTATGTAAATCTTTCATAAAATATGCCAATTTGTTCATTTTGTTTTTCCTCATATATTTTGTCTGTCTCATATATTTAAAGAAGGGGAAAAAAAGAACATGATTTTTTCACATTTCCAAAGGATATAGTTTTGTTGAAAGCTTTAAAAGGTCACCTAGAGGAAGAAATAAATACATCCATACTTTTTTTCTTCCTCTCCATCATAAACGTGCCAGGAGAAAGCAATCCATGAATTTCTTGTGAATGACAAGTCCTGGCGATAGCACTTGGAAGCAGAAATGTGAGACACCGGAACTCTGTCTTCAGCTACTCCCAGCAGTCCTATGAGATTAAATTTTTATTGCGCTACTTTTAAAAAAAATTATGGAATATCGTGGTCCACCCATGCTGCTTATTATTTGGTGGTGAATGTACTTAACCCTTATTTCACTGCTTCTCAAAGATTTAATTTTTTTGATGTCTCTTTACAAGAATTGTAGGACTCCATTTTATATCTTGGAAATCTGTAATATTGTTACAAACACGGAACTTCAAATAATTGAGAGAGTTCATGTTCACAGAAAATAATATCACATTAGAAGATTTTTGTCATTTTATGAATTTCAAGATGCGTTCTGTTAGTATAATATCCCAAGTATAAAACATCTTGGCCATGGCAACAGAGTTGGATTACACAGGGCAATAAAGAAGAAATTAGTAACTTGAATTGTGAAAGTCCCTGGATACTCAGCAGTTTTTCAGGTGAGTTGCTATGCTTCTTTATTATATTTTGGTGTAAACAACAATGTAGCAAAAAACATGAAACTGATTCTTCCTACAGGAAACTTTCTTACCAGAAATTTTCAAGGATACAAATATTAGGAGGCTCGTATGTAAAGATAAGAGTACATTTCTTCAGAATAGTTTAAATTAACCAAAAGGGAAGGGGCAGGAGTTCTCTAAGTTACTTAGACATTGAGCCAGCTAATAATTTCACATGGTTTCTGCAAAATCACGTTTTTTCACATGTTTTTATTGGTAAAAGTTTCTGTTTACATGTTTTATGCAGAAGCTATTCTCCATTTCATTTTCTTCTTTGTCCTTTTTTGATAGAAAACGTGATTTGAGGTAAACACAGTGCATGCTAATTTAAGATTTTAATTACATGCACTAGAAAGGCACATGGGAAACTTTTGCTTACTTGGAAGTTTTATTTCTAGTCTTTTATTCTAATATCTTGGCTGAAGATCTATCTCTGTGTCCTTTGCAACTCAGAATTTTTGACCAGTTTTTAAATTAATATTTCTGATTTTCAGTGTATTTATATAAAATGAAATGTCAACCAAATTACTTTTTAGTGTAAGTCTGTGCTTTATTCACAGCATGTTAATTACAACAAAAGTCATTCCAGTTAACAGGTGGTATAATATCACAGATTGGAAACAGTGTACAGATCTCTTTTCAAGAATGGTACCTTTAAAAGCTACTTTTATTATGTATAAACTCCACGCAAAGCATTTTTAATATAAGACTGAATTACATAACTTTTTAAATAGTTAGGTGATACAAGACTCTGGTTGCTTGCTTTGAATTATGATCTGCTTATGATTTTTTCTGAAAAGTGATCTATTTAAAATTATATGGATAGCTTCAGGAAAACTGAGTTGTGAAGGGAGGTTGGAAAAAAACATTTAAATGGTACCATTTAACCTTTGAACCATGTATAGCTGAAAAGTCATATTAATTGTATTATCACACATAAACCGTGTAGCTGAAAAGCCTTATTCCTTGTGTTATTCAAGATCTTTTCTCACCTTTCTGTAAATTGCCTTATAATTTTATTTATTAACTTCTATTTATTTACAAATATTTATATTTTTATTTATGAATATTGAATTAATGTGTGGGGGTCAAATATACTAATTTGTGTATGTGTACATGTGTGTGCTCTTTTAAGTTAATAGTTGAAGTCATGCCGCACAATAGGGAAAGAACTCTGTAAGTTATAAAACATCATTTGTAGAAAAGATTCTGTCGTTGTACAGTTGCAGTTGAATCTGATGACTCAGCATCTTATAATACTTAACATTCTCTGGGAATCAGAGAATTTGGAAAATCTACATGCAATCTTTTGGGCTTTTTAGGAGCTCTTTAATGGGTTAACACTTCAGTTCACTGTCCTATTTTTAGTCATTTAAGTGACTGTTGAAAATTATGTGCACAATTTGCTCCCCAAATGCATTAATTATCTTCATATAATTTGAACATTTTTCGTAGATTTGTATACTACTGAGCTGGCTGTTTGTATGTATGTGTATTTGAACTTCAACTGCGTGTCCCTCCACAAGTAGAGGACAATCCACAGCTTCCATACTTTGACCGTTAACGGTAAAGACCTCGGTCCCCTCCCTCCCCCTAGTTTCATGGTGTCTGCGGAGTCGCAGTGAGAGAAACATTGTGACTTTCTTTGTGTTGGCAAACCAGAAATTGATTTAATTCCTCACGTATTCAGCTAGTATTGTGTATCTTCAATATATCAGCTACTGGGGATATTAAGATGAATAAAACATGGTTTCTGACACCTTTATCATCATGACAGCACTCAATTAAATGGTTGAAGTAAATACACAGATAAATAAAAACAGTGAAGAAGTAGCAAGAAATGTTAATTCCTTTCTCTGTGTGCTCCAGCCACTTAGACTTTTTTCCATGAAAGATGAGTTTTCCCTCCCACCCCAAGAAATTTTGTTTATGTTGTTTTTAAGTACCTAGAATTTTCCTTCCTTCTCTCCTATCCTGGATAATGGCTCCTCATTCTTCAGAACTTAGCTAAAGCTTCACCTTAAGAGGAAATTCTCCCCAACCTTTGTGACTATGTTAAATTCACCTGTTATAGGTTCTCAGAGTAATTTACAATTCTTCATAGCCATTATTAATTTATTCACTCAATATACATGCTGTTTTTAAAATATGCTCGTCACTAATCTGGGCAACTAGAATGTATTCTTATGCAAGGAAGACAATAATCTCTGCCCCCACTGAGTTTGTGGTCTAGTGGAAGGAGGTCATAAACTTGGAGAAGTAATGAAGAAGTTAACTTGGAGAAGTTAACAACTTTTAGGTGAGTAATGAAGTAATGAAGAAGTAAATAAATACAAATGTCACATGGTAATACATACTACGAGTATCATTAGGGAGGGGAGAGGAGATTAGGAATGCCAGTGGGGTGACATAAAGAAAGGTGAAATTTTAAGTGGGTAGTTAGAGAAAGGCCAACCGAGAAGGTGATATTTGAAGTGAGACCCAAAAGAGGCTAGGAAGTAAGCCAGCCGTGTGGATATATTGGAAACAAACTACCCACCAAAGGGAATAGTAAGTACAAAGACCTGTTGACAAAAATGAGCCTAGAATTTTTAAGGACCGGCAAGAAACCTATTATGTCTGTAGTGCAATGGGTAAAAGAGAGAATAGTAGGAAATATGGTTAGAAAAGTAAGAGCCACGAGATTGTGTGGTGTCATGTTAAGGTCTTTGACTCTTACTCTGAGAAAGGAAGTCTTTGTGGAGTTTGATTAGAGGGAGACATGACCCAATTTATAGTACAGAAAAAAAAAATCAAAAAACCTCTGGCTACTATGTTGAAAAGAGACTACAGAAGGTTAAGAATGTAAGAAGAGAGACCAATGTGAGGAGGTCATTGTTATGATCCACATGGAAGAAGGTTGTGGAACCCGAGTGGTAGCAGTGGAGTCTGTAAAATGAGGTTGGAGTCAGCATATAGTTTGAAACAAAGGATCCCTGGCTGGTGTGGCTCAGTGGATTGAGTGTCAGCATGCAAACCAAAGGGTCGCTGGTTCGATTCCCAGTCAGGGTACATGCCTGGGTTGGGGGTGCATGAGAGGCAACCACACATTAATGTTTCTCTCCCTGTCTTTCTCCCTTCCCTTCTCTAAAAATAAATAAATAAATATTTAAAAATAAAGGAAATAGGATTCGTAGGCAGATGGGGGTCTCCAGGGTTTTTTAATGTGAATAACTGGAAAAGTGAAGTTGCCACTTAATGAAATGGGGAAGACTGAATTTTGGTTTTGAACATGTGAAGTTTAAGCTCCTTCTCAGACCTTCAAGTAAAGATGTCAAGCATACAATTGAATATATGGGCTTGGAGTTAAAGGTAGATTTATAAGCTGGGGATATTGATGATATTTTAAAAATAATGAGCCTAGATGAGATTATCAAAAGAGTGAGTATGGGTAAGGGAGAGAAAGGGCCAGGACTGAGATCTGAGAGTCACCTACAATTGTACTTTCACCTTCACTCTAATCATTTTTTGATTAGTGTCCATCTTCCACACTGACCACAATAGAGAAGAAATGGAAGCCTAGGAAAAATTCTGAAGGTAAATATTCCATTTCCCTTTCTTCCCAGTGACCTATATTCCTTTGACCTTTAGTTACCCCAATTCTTATCCTTCATCCTAAGATCACTCACCGTCCCTATCAATTTATACTATTTCCACTACATGTAAAAACTTTGTTTATCCAAATATATTCCAATGCAATAATTACATATGAAAATCTTTTCTGCAACCACAAATATATCAAGTTTGAAGTTTAATGCTGACTAAAATTATTGCATTAAAAATTAAGCATAACTCTGTATTTAGTATGGTACAACTTATCTTTCCATTCATTTATACTTTGTTGGCAATTCTTTTAAGGGAGATAAAAGCATTACGTCTTATTTAATATCACTGGAGACTGAAATGTTTGAGCAGGCAGTGGATAGATGTTAAAACTACAAATTGGGATTAAGTTTGGTTGACTCAGTCACAAGAAAACAATGGTGAGATTCAGATTTCCCCACACTTTTCCTCACCAGGGAAAGTGCTGGCTCATGACTACTAAGATATTAGGGCACAAAGGTCTTAATACTCACTGTTTTTGTTTCTTCACCCTTGATTCTTTACAGAGTTAGACATGCACATTCTCATTAATAGCCTCAACGGATTACAGGTCGTGTGGTTAGGATAGAATTGTTTCTTTATATTTTGTGTGGAAGAAAAAAAAAATTTGTACCAGAATTTCCTCAGACCAAGTTTCAGTTTCAAATTTACCATTTGACAGAAATCTCTACATACCATAAGTTCTCCGTCGAACCCTTGCCGCCAGAGTGCCGAGGACTAAACAAAGAGTAGCTCTGAATCTGAAGGAACTGGATGTTAATTATTCCAATCCGTTAAAATCCTCAGGACCCTCAATATATCCAGAACAAGACCACACAAACAATGATTACAACAGAACTGAACTGTTTGATTTCAGAGTGCGGTAGAAAATGATGAGAATCTTAGGAAATGTCAAGGATAAAAGAAATTGTTTTGAAAAGAATTTAGCAATAAAACTGCAATCTACACTTTCTTTGGGAGCTTGGGCAAGACTGTCTCCATGGATGACTGCAGAGTCTCTGAGGTTTACTGATAGATTCCATCACTAACTAAGAGAAGCATCATATTAATAGCCACAACACTGTACCTGTTGCATCAGGTAAGAGTTCATTTACATGCTGCATTATTAAATGTATTCCCATAATAACAAATTGTGAACCTTCTGAGAAGACATAGTACTTTCCAATTTATAACGTCTGTCAGAGACTGAGTTCTACACGGCTAATTTAAAGGAAGTTAGTACACAATTTAAAGATGTAATTTAAGTCATGGCTGGTGATATACTTTTACTTGTTTAGCCTTTTACGCAGCTTGTTTGCATTACTTGAACAGATTTGCTGTTTCTATTCTAACTGCATTGTGTATGACATGAGGAATGCTGATTAATTCTTGTCAGTAATTATCACACATGCTGCCAATGTTGTACATTTGGATCCTCCATTACATAAGCTATGTATGCATTCCTTATGTTATTAGTGGAATTCACATGTAATAGGTAAATAAACCTGTTCTTGCTTTAGATGAAAAATGACTGTTGATCCTTTTCTGTCTTTAAAAGATAGAAACAGTGCTAGATGGAAGAATCTGGTGTAGGTTTTATATGCTTCAAGTAGCTTTAATTAGAATTCTTTAATTTTCTGTACAACTGACACCAATTGTAAACTCTAAAATATCAATTGTAATTGGAAGATAAATTTGTATTTTTATTCCTGACATGAAGTTAGTATGTCTTACTTTGTGAACTTTAAGACAGTGATGTGATTCAGTGCCATTGGAGTGTCCCTGAATAGCTCTTTTGTATCATTTTGATACTTGTAGGTACCTGTCTCATCTGCTTACTTTTAAAGAGAGAAGCAAACAAATGACTTCTAGGTGAGCCTAATTTCGTAGACTATTTACTGGTTTATTCAGACACTAGTGAGTAAATAGGTTTTTTAATGATGAGTTATAATTTGAAAAAACCATTATACCAGAAGCCCTAAAACATTTAAAAGGAAGTGTGTCACTCCTTACTTTAAGCTTATAGTCAAATTACAATTTATAGGAGAGTCGTATAGGGAAAGGTTGAAGAAAATAACAGATAATATTAAAAAGCTAATGTATCCTTATTTTTATTCTAATGTATTCATAACCTTATCCCCAACTTTCTCGACTTTTTCTTGAATTGCTTAGTTGTAACCACCAAATCAGATGATTAGATTTAATATAATTAGCCTTCCTGGTTTCTAAAAGATTAAATGAAGGGTTTCTATGAGAATGGCACTCTTCAGACTTTTATTTCATAGTTAGTCATTTACTCCTTAAAAATGGTAGAAAATGTAACTACTCACAATGGCGTAAACAATAAAAGAAGTTTATCTCAGATAATTGAAAAGTCCTGAGGAAAAACTAAAAGACTCACACTTTTTCATTTTACTCTCTTGATCCCTATACTACTCTCAGTCGGCTTTATTCTGAGGCCTTCTTTATTTATATTGTGGCCTGTAGCACCTCTAAAGATTTATTTTCCATTGCTTGGAATTATATAGGGGAAATTTTTCTTTCCCGATGAGTCCAGCAGAATTCAACAATTAATTCTTGGTGGATTCAGTTGGCCTAAATTAGATTATATGCCCAACACTTACCCAGTCACTACAAAGAGGGAAATTTTCTTTAATCTTAAAATCTGGGTGAAGATAAGCCTCTCCCAACCACATTTACTGAGAATGAAAGAAAAGTAATTCTATAGGGAAAATCAGAGCATGACTATCAGAAACAAAAATGGATCTTGGTTTTGAAGAGAAACAAATAATGGGAAAGCTAAGAAGCAAGGAAGGGGTGAAGAAGGGGAAAGAAAAGAAAGGGAGAGAGGGAAAAGGAAGGGAGAAGGATGGAAGGGGATATAATAATAAATATCAAGAGGATCAACAGCCATTTACTGAATTTTATTTTATTTGATTTTTAATTTTTATTGCATTTTTTCCATTACCATTTAGTCCCCTTATACCGCCCTCCCTCCACAATCACTACACTGCTGTCCATGTCCATGAGTCCTTTTTCCATTTTCCTCCACCCCCTAACCTACCCTTGCCTTTAGCTATCACCCTGCTCTCCATCTATGAGTCTGTCTTTGTTTTGCTGGTTAATTCAGTTTGTTCGCTAGATTCCACATATGAGCAAAATCATAGGTATTTGTCTTGCTCTGACTGGCTTATTTCACTTAGCATAATGTTCTCCAGGTCTGTCTGTGCTGTCACAAAGGGTAAATGTTTTTCTTTTTTATGATCAAGCAGTATTCCATGGTGTAAATGTCCCTTAGTTTTATCCACTCAGCTACCGTTGGACACTTGGGCTGCGTCCATATTTTGGCGATTATAAATAACACTACAATGAACAGGGCGGTGCTTATATTCTTTTGAATTAGTTTTTTGGATCCCTTTGGCTATATTCCCAGCAGTGGGATCACTGGGTCATAAGGCAGATGTATTTATAATTTTTTGAGGTATCTCCACACTGCTTTCCACAGTTGCTATGCCAGTCTGCATTCCCGCCAGCAATGCAAAAGTGTTCCCTTCTCCACATCCTCCCCAGCACTTATTGTTTGTTTATTTATTGATAATGGCCATTCTGACAGGTGTGATTGATATCTCATTGTGGTTTTAATTTGCATTTCTATGGTGATTAGTGATATTGAGCATCTTTTCATATGTCTGTTCTTCACATCTGTATGTCCTCTATGGAGAAATGTCTATTCAGGTCCTTTGCCCATTTTTTAAGTGGGTTGTTTGCTTTTTTTGGTGTTGTTTTATAAGTTCTGTGTACATTTTGGATGTTAACCCAAATATATAGATATGTATAGAGATATTTAACAGTCATTTTTAATCTAAATCAAGAACTGGTTATTAATATATGTGACTTGCACTAATAACATACAGGGTGTATATATATATTATTTAATGGCAGGTCCACGTGTACATAAAAAAATACTGTTTTATGAAGGGTTAATGTTCAAGGAAGCAGTAGGAGAGAGGGAACAATGAAACTGAGTTCTTCACTGGAATTCTAATAAGATAATTAATTTCTCTATAATCATGTGATAACTGTTTAACTTAAAAGATCCATTTTTATTAATTAGTCATGTGTATGCATAAACATGCACACATACAATGTGCAGGTGCACACAATACCATAATATCTCTGATTGGATCTGCATGAGCACAGCGCTACTCCTGGGATGGAGAAAATGATTTACAATGAGTTGGACAGACTGCCCCTCAAAATTCTGCCCTTTATTATTACCCCACTGCCTAACAGAAATGTATACAAATGTTGATGTTGTGGAAGATTAGCTACAGGCTGATATATAAGTAGATTTGTTTCTGAGAACTAAGACAAGATCACTAAAATCTTAAATGCTAGCTAGTTTTAAGCCACCAATTTCAACTTGCATTTCACATGGATTTGTTAATTGTAATCGCTGCCTAATCACTGAACCTACATTTCACTGGATCCAGACCAATGACTGTGATCGAAGCTAAAGTTTCACTAGTTTCAGCACACTTAATGTTTTTCATCTTGGATTCAATTACTCTATGCTTGTGAGAAAATTCTTATTTGTTATTCCTAGGAATGGCAAAGTCACATTTCCCATTTCATGCTATTATTTTATCAAATAATCAAACTATAATAAAATATTTAAATGATTATAACAACATTGCTATGAAAACAATTGAAAAAACTGAACCTTGGATGATAGTTGTAGCTTAACATGTTCTTTGTTGAAAAGGGAAATCTAAATCCTGCATACAGGACTTCTGGTTTCCACTTTGCAGTGCAAAGACTTAGAAAGTCTATCACTCAAGTTTACTTGAGAAAATAAAGGAGAAGAGGATCAGGGTTGGAGAAAACATGGAGTTAAAACCACGATACAGGAGAGTACAGCAGGGCAAGCAAAGGCAGTAATTCTTCAGTACATGAGGAAAATGAAACTCTCACCATCGCAGTCCCTTCTCTTAGCTAGAATAGGAAAAAGTACAAAGTAAGTGGGGCCTGTGATATTGTTAGAGAAACAAGGCAATTTTCCCAAGTGTTTGACTCTACTATATGATTTTATTTTTTTATTTTATTTTATTTTTTTTATTTATTTTATTTTATTTTATTTTTTTGCCAACATGAACGAGATACTCTTCTCAGTCCCTGTGGTTCAGGTGAACTGATTTCACAGACCTGGCTTTGCACACATAAGCCCACCTTGGTTAATAAATGTATGGACTGGTGATTCAGGGCTAGATAGAAGATTCATGCCAAACTAAACCAGGATTTTTTCTCCACTTTGGGGGGAACCACTGTAGAAAGAGAAACATTCATTCAGCTAAGGTTGCAAAAATAGAAAGTGATAATGACAGGAACTACTGATGACTATGTTGCTCATTCCCAAGAGTGGGAATGTGCCTAAAAATGAAGCTAAACAGAATCAAGCACAGACACGAGACAAAGGGCAAGACATCTTAGAAGACACCCTAAATAGCCAGATTCGGTCATGCCTATTTCTGGACTTCTCAGTTATACAGCTCAAACAATTGACATGATTAGTTAGTATGGAAACACAAAGCATTCAAAATGGGAAACATTCTTCAAGCAATTAAATGTATGTTTGCTTTATGAGATTAAGCTTATGTTTGGTTCTGGTACATACATAACTTTTTTCTTATTGCTTTCCAATTTGGCATAAAAGAATAATATTACAAAAAATTAGGTAATTTGACCTTTTATATTTATGTAAACATGTAGATGAATTAAAACATGTATGTATTAAATAATAAAACACCTAAAATAGGTAATGCTAAGAAAAATAATTTGTGAATCTTGAATTAGGATTCTTTTTTAAAAATATTTTAATAATAAGTTACACAAGGTCTGTACAGAAGGTATCCAGCTATGTACTAGAAAAAATAGAGACATTTATTGAAGAAGACATGAGATACAAGGAACATTGTGCATAAGACAATGACACCTAAGTCCCCTTTAAAGTAGGGCACCTTGGGATGTCACACAGTTCTCCCAATTGCCATCAGCTGCCCCATTGTATTTTCCTGAATCTCATCCACGGTCTGAAATCTCTTCCCTTTCAAAGGTGACTTTAGTTTTGAGAAAAGCCATAAGTCACAGGGCACCAAATCTGGACTTAGTGGGGCTGAGTCACATGGGTGATTTGATGTTTTGCTAAAAAAAATTTGCACGAGACATGATGCATGAGTGGACACATTGTCGTGATGAAGCTGCCATTCATCAGTTGCCCACAGCTGCAGCCTTCTGAATCATCCAAGTAGTTTCAGCAGAGGAATGTTTAAGCTAACACAAAATTGCTCTACTTGCTCAGTCATTTTGAATGGGACAGTAACACAGTACACATGCTCACTCAATGGCGCTTACCTTCCCCCACTGACTAGTACAGTGAAGTCATCAGTGTTCATGCATGCACATTCCATCCTGTCTCCTTGGCTGCCAGATTACATTAATGTTGCGCAAAACGTTCTCATTTTATTAACAGTGGCTGGACTTTTTCCGGACAGACCTTGTATTTTGGGGATTAAAGTAGAACTTTATTACACATGTAGCAACATGAAACGTTGTATTCAGGGACACTGCTGTAAAATATAAGATGTGTAATATGTAAATATGCCTGTAGGAAATGTAATTATGCTCTATTTTATGACAGAATACTTTCTATCTAATTGAAACATCTTATTTAAAATAAATGTTTCATTAACTTAGACTTAATAATGAGTCTATATCTATATTTTTGAATTGTCAAATTATTTATCATTCCTGAATTATTAGTAGAATACATGCATATACAAATGGATTTTTTCTTAAAGTTGTTATTCATCCTAAAAGCAAGATATTTATGTTTACAACATTGGTAACATTAATAATTTCATATATTTAAAAGCCTATCTGAGTAGCTGACAGAAAGTTTTCTTATATCATTTGATACTGGAAAGTTCAAATATACCTACTACTATTTTTATTGTTTTGTAATATTTAGCCTAAATTAATCTTCAACCACTTACTTGCATGTCTCTTATTTAGGAAGTCAAATAAGAGGATCCACTGCTCTATTCATTCCTAAAAATGTTAACTCCTTAGAGATAATGTCACAAATAGCTCACGAACTCAGGTAATGACATAAAACATCATATTCCTCAAAAGCTTCCACTGAAAAAAGTGTAGAACTAAAATAGAATCCAAACATACATTTTAATAAACCTCACCTATAGTAGATGTTGTCGGTATCAGCATAACATTAATTTTAGTTCATTTTGCTTTTTTAAAGAAATGATTACTATTATAAATTATATTCTATTTTGTAAGAAAATAATTTAAGCAAGAAAATATTTCAAGAAGTCAAGAATACTGGGATAAAAATCCTAAGTTAAACAAACTTTAACAACTTTGAAAGAAGAGAACTCTATTGCGATCTCCTTCCTAACCCACCTCCGCTCATAAACCAACCCTCTTTCACCTAGTGACAAATCTATCTTTCTTAACTATTGCCTAAAGATTTTTAATCGGATATCAACACATGTGTTGATTCATTTGAAAGTGAAATACATTCGTTTGTAAATGTATTCATCTTTCACATATACATAATCAAGTGACACTTTCTTAACTTAAATAGACCCTTGTCTCATCTCGTATTTTATCAGAATACTGCTAAAGGTGAATGACAGAGCCTCCTAGTGGGGCCTCCAGGTTTCCGGGTCCACTCCAAGGCAAAATATAAAAGGGACTTACTGTCCTATTATTTGCCATTGGCTGAGTCAAGCATTTGAATATAAATACCTCACACATCAATACAAATGATATATGCATTATTACCTCGTTTCAAAAAAATTAAATAATTTTTAAATGTTTGATTCCCAGTCCTTTTTTTTTCCTACCCTGACTCTAAAGTTTTTATATGCATAGCAACCTTTGTTTATGTTAGGTATTTACTATAAATCTTTATTAGATTTCTCACAAAAACACCTCACTGAGGAGTGAAAACATAATTTCTTATCCTGGTTTTTAAGGTGCATGATTAGATCCAGACCATAGTTTTCAGCCTCATTTCCTATTTTGCTCCTATAAACCCCACTGCTGTGTTTACTTTTTGTGTTAGTGTAGGTCCACCTAAAAGCAGACAATAAGACAGGATTAGAGGTACCAGAAATTTATTATGGAAAGGAGTAGCTGTCTGACATTTGTGTAAAGAGAGAGCAGGATTGCAGATCCTGCAGGATAAGTCGTGAGTTGTAGCACAGTTTCAGGAAGGATCTGCTTAGGCTGACCCAGCAAGCAGAATTTGCCCATTCCCTGAGAGCCTTGGTCAGGATGCACAATCTGGAGAAAGCACCCCTTCCCCCCAAGTCAATGAATTATTTCTTATACAGTCTTACATTCTGGCCCTCCTAATTAAGCACTTCCTAAATGCAGTTCCAGGGCTACTTTCCTTGCTTTTGCTGCTACACGTTAGCTAAATCTTATAAGTGCATTCCAATATAGTCTTTTCTCTCCCTTATTGATACCCAGCTAAGTAATTCTGGCATTTAACTTTAGTCATCGTTCTGGAAGCCAGGAAAGGAGGGGGATAGGTCTTTAGTGGGACATCTATTGCCTTGTAGAATAGTGGTCTCTGTGGCATATTCTAACAATGGGGCGAACCTATAAACTATCTCTGTAAGCTGTGAGGAGTAGTGGAAAGCCAACATCTTCAGGGACATCCATATATCCCTATCTCACTTTTTAAGATCCCAGGTTTTCCCAACCAGGTCGCTGAGTTTAGCATAACCGATCTTCCTTGTTTAAGTACTCTAAGGTCTCTGGAACTCTGACTCCATCAGATATTTGGTCTGCTAAACTTAGCTGACTACTTTTCCATTTTAGGAGACAAAGGCTTATTGCAGGTTACATGAATCCTTCTGGCTGTCGTACTTATTAACAACTTGTTAATTCCCCTTTGTATCTCACCCTCTCTAAAGTGCCAATAGCAATACAATTTATCAGTAAGCATTGAACTCTACCTTCTTTCCAATGCCTGAACCATCATACATGAAAGGCAAATCATCACCTCCTTGAAGTCCTCAGTGATTGGGCCTTGTGCCAGGGACTTTCTGTGACCTACCATCCACTCGGAATGGGTGGTTAGTGAACCCTCAACCAATCCCTATTTTACCACTTATTTTCTCAAATCATTGTCAGTACCACTTGCATTAGTTGAGGTTGCCAGAAAAGCAAGCACCAGAAGAAGTTTAGACATTCAAGAGATTTATTGGGTAAAGAAGCAGCATAAATTGAAGAAAAGTTTCAGACCATGATATAGATTTGACAGCTGTGGCAAGGAAGGGGAATTTGGTAGGAGGAGTCTCTGACTGCAGCACAGTTCCAATAAGGATTCATTAGTCCAATGGGAGTCCCTGAGCCAAAATCCACATTGGAGGAGTCCCATATGTTGCCTTGCCAAGATCAGTCATTGGATGGATGCAACCAATAGGAAGTGCATCATTAGAATGAATGAGAGATAGACCTAGAGGGACAAGAGCTGGGACTCTCAGTCAATCATGTTCCCCATAGTAGGAAAACTAAGCAATGCATTTTCATGGACACCACAGTTGCCATTTCCTGAACAAGTGGATGACTTAGTCATTGAGAAAATGCATTTGGGAAACAGACTGTCTGAGTTCAAATACTGCTGGACCGGCTACTATGTTACCTTGGACAAGTTAACATACATGGTCTTCCATTTTTTTCATACGTCAAATTATAATAATGGCTTATTCACAGAGCCATCGGAGGGATTAAAGGGGATCATTCATGTGAAATCTGTCATTATTATTATCATTATGTCCACATTCAAAAAATGCAGCTTGCTTTTTTTTCTATAACTGAACTCTGTTTCGTGTTGATCCATAATCCTAGCTGGCATTAGAAACTAAATCTTAGGTAATTTTGTGCCTTCCTTAGATAGCACAACAATTATAAGCACTATTTAGAAGTGGACTATCAGGATTCAAATACCACTCTGCCATTTCTAATTGAATGACCTCAGATAAATTATTTAACCTCTCTGTAACCAAATTCTATTATCTTTAAAATGGTGGTACTATTATGGTAAATCCCTTACAATCCAGTTATGACCCAAAATTTGGTAAGAATAATGTCTGGTCTATTAAGTGCTTAATCAAGCCTGGCTCTTCTTGTTCTTATCCTTGGGTTTGAAGAGGTCCCATCCTGTTTTTGTTATCTTAATCCCAAGAGTTTAATTATACCTTCCAAATTTAAGGTAGGGAAGAGTACAAGGCTCTTTTTAGGAACCTAACAGCATCTAAGCCCTAGCTTCCTCCTGGGTTATCTCCCATTTTCCTCAGTTTGTGGAATCTTTATTTAGTCTGAATGGGGAGGTCTGGTTCTTTATTCCTTGTTTATGGCATAAACTTTCTGCTTTGAATGGTTCAGGGCTTAGTTTCTTTCACTGCGAGAGCCTTGCTTTTTGAGATTTAAAAGCTTTAGTTTTTGAAAATCAAAAGGTTTTCCTTTGTGTTTTGTAATATCCTATCTCTCCCCTAATGTGAGAGGAGGAATAAGGAAGGGGGCAAAGAGTAAAAGGAAATACATAACCAGAGGCAAATCTTACTTAATATCTCAAAATATTTTTCCTCTACAATGTTTCTGTTTAGGTTTCTCTTTGTTCCTGAAATTCCTTTTTGCTACCAATTAGACTTCTACATATTCAAGTTGAAATTTGGATGCCTTTTCTTCTTGGAAGCACACTTTAATTACTCTAGTTCAAAGTGCATTCTTCTACCTTTATTAATGTCGTCATTACCACTTTCATTCTAAGAGGCCTGGTACATACACTGTTCTTCCCGCTAGACTACGTGCTCCTTGTGAGCTGGGAATAAACCTTATTCGTTGTTGATGCCTATATTCTCTTGGTACCTAACATGGGGCTGGACACATAAAAGTACTTAAAAAGATTGATCATATTAATTAATTAAATTACGGGAAGTCAGTTATAGCAAAGGATAACAGTTCTGTCTGAATCTCTACCTGTTACTTCTTGGTCTTCTGAACAGCCTTATCTGTTGCTATGGATCGTTGATATTGATGTAACTAGATACAGCATATTAATCTTTGTTTCAGTTAAAAAAAATATTGAGCACACTATATACCAGCTATTTTACCAGATTTGGGAGATACAAAATTGGATAAGGCTTGTCATCAAAGATAGAGATTTTTATAACAAGTCATTTAAATGATCACCTAGCAGAGAACCTGACACACGGCAGTCATGAGAACTCTGTCGGAGGAGGAATGAACACCCAATTCTGATGGAGTTACACATGTGTTACTTGCGAGCACGTGGCTAATGCCTTGTGTTTATCCCAAGGAAGTCTTGACGGAGGCTGTGACCAAGCTGAGTCTCAGAGGATGAATAGCAGCCAAGCAAGGAAAACACAGTAAAGCAACAGGTTTGACAGTATAAGCAAAGAACATGGTGTGAGAAAGCAACACATTTATGTACTTTATGTAAAAAGAAAAATCAGGTGTGTTTATATTTTTGCCAAAATACAATTTCTTTGCTATAGGATCATGGTTTAGAGTGTGGACTCTGGAACCAGATAGCATACGTGTAATTCTTGGTTCTGTCACTTTTGAACTTGCTCGGTGATCTTGGTTAAGTATGTTATCCTCGCTGTGCCTAAGATACTCCCCCTGTAAGACTGGAAATACTACCTCTTAATGTTGTTATGAACTTCAAATGAAGCAATACATTTTTAAAATAATATTTTTATTGTTGTTCAATTACAGTTGCCCACATTTTCCCCTGTTGCTCTCCCCTGCGCTGCCCCCCTACAGTCAATCCCCACCCTGTTGTTCATGTCCTTGCAATACTTTTTAAAATGTTCAAAAGCATCTAACAGAGTAAGTGCTCAACAAATTTTAGCTCATGCAGGTTAAATTAATCTTCCTCCCTCCCTCCCTCCCTTCCTCTTTCTCTTTCTTTTTCTTTCTCTTTCTTTCTTTCTTTCTTTCTTTCTTTCTTTCTTTCTTTCTTTCTTTCTTTCTTTCTTTCTTTCTCTTTCTTTCTTTCTTTCTCTTTCATAAGAAGTAGGTCCCATTTAACATCATTGAGATTCTTATTTGTAACACAAAGATTCTCTGTAGTAAGACAGTAGGAAGAGGGACCTGTTCTCCTAGGAAACTCTGTAGAATCACTTGAATTATCTTGTAAAAACACATATTCATTTGCTTTTCCTTGTACTCCCCAATTTCAGGAGTCCTGTCTCTGTTTTAGTGACTCACCTTTAGTGGGGGGAGAGTATAGAGTGAAATTTTATTCAGGAATGTTGAGACAAAAGAACAGTTTTGGAATTAACATTGTAGACATTCTAGATACAAAACAGATAGAGTTCAGTTTTAAATTAAAATAGTTGAAATATCTGACCTCAGGTCTCCTCAAGTTTCATCAGTTAGTGCGTGGCAAGGACCAGGAAAGTACCAGGAGGCACTCCTGTTCTGAGCACACTGCAAACTCAATGGCTTCTGGGAGTGCTCCATAATCAACGAGTCCTTTGTTGTTTCTTTTCCTGAAGAAAAAGATTTTTTTTAACATTTGCCCACTATGAATCAAGAGAAAATTCAAATGGACAACAAAAGACCCAGCATTTTGACTCAAAAATCTTAATTTTTAAATATGGTGAAGAAATTCCACAATGATAAACATTACTTTATGCAAAGATGGATTTTGGTTTGCCTGTAATTTTCACTTGGAGGAAATGGTTGGGAAATGTGGTGTGGGAATGTGGAATGTGTTACAATGTTTTTCGTGGCTTACACTCATTAATGTAATATTTAATACCTGTTTATTTTAGAACTAGATGCATCAGTTATATTTACAAAGACTTTCATTTAGTTAAATGTGATCAATTATTACGATTTTATTTCCTTCCGGGCTGGTGTGGCTCAGTGGATTGAGTGCTGGCCTGTGAACCAAAGGGTCGCCAGTTCGATTCCCAGTCAGGGCCCATTCCTGGGTTGTGGGCCAGGTCCCTGGTGGTAGGTGCGCAAGATGCAACCACACATCGATGTTTCTCTCCCTCTCTTCCCTTCTCTCTAAAAATAAATAAATAAAATCTTTTTAAAAATGTTTTAAAAAGGTTTTTATTTCCATGCTTTTGATTCCTGATTTATTCCATATTTTTATTTAAACGATCTCATCTATTAGTCAGAAATTTTCAGTATAAACACCCACTATGCACACAAGGAGTTGCTTTATTTGTAAAATAGAAAAACTCTTAAAATTAAGATTTAGATAATACAAATGTGGTATTCTACACTCTTATTTGTTAAAACCATATAACTCTAGAAAAATAGGACTTAAAAAACTGGGACACTTGATGTAGTTTAGGACTGACATATAGTTAATTAAGAAATAATGTGAATTAATCTATCGCTATAAACATAACACTATATGATGATCCAACAATCTGAGTGTGGCATTTTGATATGATTCAGATTGCTACATTCAAACTACTTTATGAAGAACTTCCCTATATCATAAATTATTTGTAATAATCTCTTAAATTGTGTTATATTACACAGTCTTCAAACTGTAACAATTTTTATAGTTTTCTTTCAACCACATGCAGAACAAGTGAAATGTAGGCTCCATTATAATTAATACTAGTTTAGTATTTCAACACATATGTGCCAGGCGTTGTGTTAGCATTCATTAACTATGTACAATTTAAAAGGTCTTAAGTCTTCTAATCATCATAGGAAACCTCTGAAGAACATACTGCATTATCCTCATTTTACAGATGAAGAAACTAAGAGAAACACGTTCACATAACTGCTCATTGGTAGAGCAAGAATTGACATAAAGCTATGTCTGATGCGAAGTCTACATTCTCAAGCACTCTCACGCTGCCTCATATAATTTTTCCTTCCTAGCATTGATGAAGCTATGCATTTATTTCATAGACAATGCCTGGTTGGGATATTATTACACCTCATGATTAGAACCTTAGAACCTTAATCTATCTGTTTTTTTAAAAAAGTAGTTCCATATTTACAGAACATAAAAATGATAATCAGTTCAGCAAAAAAGTCAATTCGTGTATAAATAGTTAATAAAAACTATCTGTAGCCAATCATTAGGAATGCATTCGTTTATATGTGGACAGCCTGGGTCCAGATCTTCTCATGCTTCGTTCTTATTTCCTTGTCTTCCTTAAGAGCCTACATTGTCCTTGCAGATCCTGCTGGCTTTGCAGGCTGTCATTTTTGGACAATCTTCTGAGCTGGCAGACATGCTATTCCAAGGCTCTCACAGTTGTTATGAGTTTTGTGGGAGATTTACAGATTCCTTCTGCAGATATCTCATTTTCCTGCTGATACCACTGCCTGCTTTCCTTGCAGTAAATCCTTATTATCTCACCTTATTTCTCCATCTTCTCCTTCCTTGCTAGTCATGCTGCTGCTTCTGCCCACCTATCACTAAAACCCACTTCTCTTTATCCTTGTGCTATTGGCATTCCTGTTTAGACATCATTCTTGTTATGTCTCCTTGTTTATTTGTGGTCATATGCAGGCCTTCCTAATTTTTTGCATCTATCCTCTGTAAACATCACCATTTTGTCAGAAAGGACCACCTTCTGGGTAAAACCACCAGGAATACATTTCTCCCCCAGGAAATATGACAAAACCTTTCTCTCCAGTGCTGCCTGTTCTTCCCCTTTAAAGCATTTCTCTGCTGAAGCAGCTAAGTGGCTGCACAACATAATCCTGTATAAAGCTGGCAGAAATGCTATTTCAGAGCATTTGTGTTTAACTCCTTCCTGTCCATTTTGTGTAAGTTGCAGAGGCACGTGAATAATCATTCAATGAATTTCAATATACATTTTAAGCAATTAATATCTGTCGGCCCTTTGCATCACATTTTCCTTGGCTGTTCCAAGGTGCCCAGCCCCCCTTCCACTTTACCCCGCCCCACGCCAAAGGCTGTCTCTATGGATTGCATCAATAGGCTGCATTTCCCCGGCCTCTGGGTTGGGCTCAGAATATGGGGAGCCGTGAGCAAGGAGGGAGGACACCGAAGAAAAAGTATTTATAGCCTTAATTCTCCCCCTGTGGGGTTTGCTTCCGGCTGGTGGCATCCCTGTAGAAAAAGCCATAGCTCTTGTGCCACAGAAGGCCTTACTCATGTAACTACTCTCTCTGTGTTCCATAATTACTCCCTCCTCCTGTCCTTTGGTGTGGCTACACTCTATGCTAGCTTCCAAGTTCTGACTTATCCATTATTGGTCTCCCAAATTTTTGCCACAACTCTCAAAATGAACTTCATTATTAAACACTCCTCAGATCACAAGCTTTGAGTATAGCATCTGTCTTCTGAAGTAACTGATGCAGGCTTTGAGGACACCATGAGGAGAAATTAGATACCGGTGTTGCCTGTGAGGAACACGAACTGTAGAAATGGAGTCAACCATATAAACACATAAATGGATTCCAAATTAAGGACATGTGATAGAAGCAGATATAAGATACAGAGAGTTCACACACACACACTGATTAGTTCTGTCTGGGAAGAGGGTATCAGAAGGGCTTTCTGGAGCCATGTTTGAGTGATGCTTGGAAACATGAACTTGTTATCAATAAGTCAGTGAAAGGACTGGGCTGAGGCTGGGGCAGAAAGGCCATTCTTGGATGAGAGAACAGAGCTGTTGAGGCAAGAAAGCCTGGGATATGACCACGTGTGCAGACAACTGCAAACTCACAATAGCCAGAGCTTACCATGGGAAGCAATGTCTGAAGTTCTTAGAGGGTCTAACATATCAGACTAAGGAATTTGGACCTCATTCCATATGTGATGGGAGAGAAGTTGGCATTCTAAATAGTGGAAAAAGAAGTTTGTCTTTTACATGGAGCACTTTGGTTCCATTTGAAGGAGAACGAGGCTGGAGGCATGAAGAGCGAAGATACAGGAAGAATAAAGAGGCTGAGTAAATAAATAATAACACACAGAAATGGTAAAAGGCAGAAACTGATCAAAATTGTCCATGTCTCGGAAATGGAGGTGGAGGAAAAAGAGAGCCCAGGATGATACCAGGTCCCTGTCTTGGCGGCTGGGAGCTCTATTTCGTGGGACTTTCAATGTGAGGGAAGGGTGAATTTGGGCATACAATAATAAGAAAACAGTTCTGCTTTTTGGGGGACACCGACATGTAGAAACAGGAGTTCAGAAGAACTCTGGACCAATGACATAGGTTTGAACACCTTCACAAAATAAATGTAGCTGCTGCTATGAAAATGGTTGAGGTTGCTTAGGGAGGTGCTTCACTTAATAAGAGAAGGACAAGGAGCGCACAAGCAAAATTTATGTAATTATTTTAAAAAATTAAAAAGATCAGAGTATGCTAAGCATTTTGGTAGTTCATTTCTCATATATCTTAGATAAGTATCACATAGCTAGGTTATAGACATCTTATTTTCCTAATTTCACAAATAAACTCTGGCTTAGAGAGTCACAACACCATGAACTAGTATAAATGAAACTAGAATTCAAAACTTTTAACTCTTTTCTAGTACTCATGCTGCCATTTTATTGCTTTATTTTAGCAATACTTAGGAACACAGGACAAGGAATAAAGAATCAGAAAAAACGTAGGCAAAGGACACTTGGGAGCCATTAAAATGGTTCTAGTGATGAAAATGTCTGTCTATTCTCTATGTTGTACCATTGTTTAAGAGATTTAATTCAAGGAATGCAAACTTATTTATTTTACATGTTTGGAAACTGCTTCAAATTTCACTTGTTTAACCTTCATATTCTTTGATTTTTCTGACCTAAACTTGTTTTGTCCTTTCTGTACTCGCTCTGACTGCCACTGTAGTATTTTCTCACTATCATTTGACAATTGCACATAGTGGCACATTACAACTGAGTTCAAAGAACCAGAGCTCTGAAGACTGGCACATTCGTCTTTCAGAACTGTCACAATGTTCACTTACAGTTCGCTATTACACAGGGGTATAGATCTTGAAACTAATTTGGAAACAGAAAAGGGCATTTGTACCAGGTTCCTCTTTCACAATTCCATAGTAGTTTCCTGAATCATAATCTAAGGCAATGAATTGAAAATGCCTTGTGAAGGAAAATGCAAAGATAAGAGTTCTTAGATTAATGTTAATGCTATGCATTATGCAACATGACCCATAAACTGGAATATTCTTACTAGATAGATGATACCATGATATAATAATTTATGGCTGACTTTCACAGGGACTGTTGGAGACATTCATGATTTACTCAAGGAAAAGAGTTAATCAGAAAAGCCCTTCTACATTTCTAATGCCAATTTCTGAGTATTTTGCTGAAGCCTTAAAGTTACCTTTCAGGAAAAAGATTGAATAAAAGTAGACTCATCATGCGGGCCCGCTCCGCTCTGCAGATGAGAAGAAATGAATCTGACAGAGTGCCACCGCCATCAAATTAGATGCACATTTACTGGCGAGAGGATAACGGAACTATTTTCCAATTGCTTCTATTTGCTTATTGAAATAGGAAACGAAATCATCACCCAAGAGTCAGAGTGTGGTGTGGGTGACTGGGGCAGAAAACACAGATAAAGAGAAGGACAGGGGAACAGGATGGTAAACTGACTGGGGAAATGTAAAGGACTGACCACTCGAAGCTTGAAGTCATTGATTAAAAGTAAAGCCTGTCAACATGGCTATGAGTTTGCCTTCGTCAGTGTTCACCAGAGGAGTATCATCTAATGTAAATAGAGAGTTAGATTTAGCAGGAAAGAACTGTGAAGAGATTGAAGGGGTAAGGGAGTTACATTCATGTAATGTAGAGATTATAATGAGGTAACATAGAATCTAAGTTAAGGAGAAAGAATATGAGGGGTCATGGGTAGTAAAAATTAGGACAGTCTCTAGATTAAATTGGTGGTTAATTCAAATAAATATTCGAGTGGGGCTATCCTGGGAAATGAGATGGATTCAAAAAATAATTACCTTACATTTTAAAATTACTAAATGAAGAATTGCAAAAAATAAAAAAGTAAAAGAATAGTAAACACTGTAGATGCTGAAAGTTTGTCTTAGACTATTGTAACAAAAGGGTATGAAGACAGACATAAGGGACATTTTCTCTTTTTGCTAGACATCTGGTAACCTAGCTTAAAATACATATTTGAACAGTATTCTCTTGATTATCTGCTAAACAAAGTGAGCATGTTTCATGCATATAAATGCATGAACATCTCCCAGTTAGATTTTAATTGATTTTTACATAGTAAACCTATCACATAAAGTGGGACCAAAGCATGCTGAATGTCTGTTTAAAATGCTTTCATTTCCAAAGCGTGCTAGCTAAGAAGGTATTTTAGCTATATAATCCCATATACCATAATTTCTTGGCAAGGTCGCCTTGTATTTTATACTTTCTCCTATTAAAGAAGAATTCTGAGAATGCCATGGTATGAGCTTTCTGGAAACATATTTACTAAGTCAAAATTTTAAAAAAGCAAAGGCTCCAATAAAGTTCATGAAAATGATTTCCAGGAAGTACGTATCAATTAAACTAACCATCAGTGCCTCTGTTTAATGCATTTTCACCTCAATATTGGGTTTTCTTATTTTACTATTCACTAATGTTAAGATAAAATAATATCTCATAGATACTTTAATTGGCATTTGCCTGGTTACTAATCTAATTAAAAATCTTTCCCTAAGTTTAGTTTTTACATTTAGTTTTTTAGGTATCAATTCATGTCATTTGTCTATTTTTCTACTGAGCTTTCAGTCTATTTCTTAACAGCCTGTAAAACCTTATAAAATATAATATTAACTCTTTAAATTTCTTGACCAATGTTTGTTTTTGATCTTATTATTTAGGGGTTTTGACATATGCATTTTAATTTGTATGTAGTCATTCAAACATCATGACAATTCTGTAAAATAAGCATTATTATTCCCATTTTGCACAGGAGAAAATAAAGATTCAGACAGGTGTAATAATGTGCTCTAGGTCTCACAGAGTAAAGTTTTGATGCAGGTCTGTCTGGCCCCAGAACTCATTCATTTTCCAATGTTACACTGTAACTGGACACACAAAGGCTGATAATGAGAGGTTTTTAATATGAAACACATAAGAAGGAGATAAAGTGAAAGCACAGTGAAGAAGGGCCATATTTGGGAAGTATAAGTACAATTACAGGAAGAGTTAAGGAAAATGGATCTACAGAACAAAGGACAGTGATGAGTTGACAATTACTCCAAGATTTCCTGTGTAGCTGGCTGCTGATATAGTGGCATTACCCATTGTCACAAAGAAGCCAGGCACAGAGCTCTGTCACTGCAAGATGATAAGCTGAATTGTCTTCTCCACATTTCATTTCTGTTAGTGACAGTAGATACAGTTTGAAATGCCTAGTACAGAAAACTCTCTCCGAGTTGGGTGCAGAGGGCAAGTTCACAGTAGACAAGTAGATCTGGACAGGTTTTCAGTACACAGGTGGAATCAAATGACATGCCCAATGGTTGGTGTATGGCAAGAGCAAGACACCTATTAATTTCCAGAGGGAACTCTATGGAAGCAGTTTAAGAGGAATGAAGAAGATTAGGCAAAGAAGAAGCAGTGTTTCTACTATAACAAAATGTATAGGTTCCTGAAAAAACTTGTGTTTCATAACATTTCCAGAAGAATAGCGGACCATGTAAGAGGATACGTTTTAGGCAGAACACTTGAAACTTCCATCGCTTTGTGAAACTAAGAAACTTTGAAAGTTTATAATTAGTGCACTAATAAAAACCATTCATAATCCTAATAAAAATCCTAATGCAGTTAGAAGATACATTAAGTTCCTTATATATGAAGAACTACTAGAGTAAATATACAGGAAATTTATCCTTCAAAAAACAGGCGAACGTAGATTTATGGAGGGATTTTAACGAAAGGTTGGGGTAGCTGAGATAAAAGGAAAATACACAACTATTAGAGACTGTGCAATATATTTCCAAGGCATAGCATGTGCCCAGACTGAGCTAAAAGCAAGAGTCTGGGGTGAGTGAGCATCATTCTCAGGACGATAGCCCGGTAAACGGCTGCTGGACTCAGCTGGGAGAGAACTTGAAGGGAAGAAATAGCAACGCACGACAGGAAAACAAATTGTGCGCGAACCAGCGCAGCTCTCAGGTTTTACTGACATTGTTCTCTTATTTACAAATCATGATTGAGGCAAGTTGCCCACAAAATTAGAGAAAACTGTATTTCAGAATTTAAGTTCATGCAGATTTGTCCTCTTACCCCTGATAGTCTTTAACTTGCTATGCAATTTTCCTTTTTTGGCCTCTATCACAATTTATATCATTTTCCTTACTATACACTAATCTCTATAAGGGCAAGGACTTTAATTACTTTCTTTACTATTATATCTACTTTGTCTAGCATGGTACCTGGCATATAAAGTATCAAAAAATATTTGTGAATTGAATGAATACAAGAATATATTCAGGAAATATGGAACAATGAACAAGTCATAGGCTCACTTTTTGAGAAGATAGCTAGCTAGATACAGTGGAATAAACAGATCAATAAATTATATACAGTGTATGTGGTAAGTGCTTAAGTAAGGTGGGCACAAGATGTTATGAAATTTCATGACAGGGTAACAGATTTGGTTTTGGGGAAGGGTAGCTTCAGAAGAATTGAAGCTTAGTCTGAAATCTGACAGTCCATCAGAAGTGCGAGAAATTAAAGGAACATGGAGGGCAGAGAATTATAGATCCTCAACAGCATGTGCCAAACCTGGAACGGAGTGAATACCTGAAACATTCCAGGAAAAGTAAGTAACTGAGGTCAGGCTATAAAATGGCGCACAAACTAAGGGGATGGTAAGTGCTATTAATGATAAGCCACACAATCTAACCCACTGCCAATATTCCTCGTGGGGCAATCGCCCATGTAGTACATAACTCATGGATCCATGTTTTCTTTGTCTTATAGAGTTATCTTTTGCAAGCCCTCAAAGTTCTTTTTTGTTTAGCTGGCAGGCGGAAATAGGCACCATGGGAAAGACACACCCATGTCTTAGCCACTCTGCCTCTGAGAAGAGATCGTTCCTGCTCACATTCCATTGGTTAGATTTTTGTCATATGGTACAGCTAATGGCAAAGGATGCTGGGAAATATAGTCTAGCTCTGTGAACAATTGAAAAATAAATGGGTTTTAATGAACATATGAGCCTTTGCCATGCATGGGAGTAGTAGAAATAAACATAAGGTTGGAGAGAATGAGGACCAGTTTATGAAGAACATTTTATTCCATGTTTAGACTTTCTCCTAAAGAAAATTCAGTGCTAGAGAAAATTTTTGAGTTTAAGTGCAGAAATATTATATTTAGACTTTGAATAGACAGTTTTGTATAAAACTGTTAAAATGGATTGGATAGAAGCAGCTTAAAACTGGCAAATAATTTAGATTGTAGTCTAGACAATGATGGCCTGGACGGGGGTAGTTGATGGTGAGTTTGATTCAAAAATTGATAAAGAGTCATTATAAATAGGACTTTTCAAGGTGTGTGAGGGACCATGAGGAAGAGAGAAGAGTCACCTGTTATAGCTTGAGCCAACTGGATAGAGAATGATAATGGTCTTTGTTGAGACAGGACAAAGAGAAGCAGGTTGAGAAGAGATATAGATGATGAACTCAAGGAGAATTAAACTCTTTGATGGCTGAAGTACTCTGCATTCCTCAATCTCTAGTCCCTATGTTGTACTTATTTCAGAGCTCAATTGATGCATATTTATTATTAATCCAAATGGCGTGATTCACTTACTCAAACCTGATTGGCTATATGAAATTAGAAGTTCAGTGAAGTGGAAAGAAAAAATGTACTAGAGAGTATCTAGAAAAAAAATTGGTCACAGGGAAGTTAATATACATGCCGCAGAAATTTGGTTAAAGCCTACTACCTCCATTTTATAGTTGTGTTATAACCAGTATTCTAATAACATGGTTCATAACCTCAGACAGCAAGTTCAGAAATATCTATTGTATATTTTTGGAGGCCTTTTTGGGATTCTTTCTTACAATATGTTTTCATTGTTTTCCACATTTAGGTATGTGAAATGATGGAAACATTGCTATATTTATTTATGTATAATTACATATATGTAGTTATTTCCTGAAATTGTATTTCTGAATATTTCTGAATTTGTCAGAAATTTATTTCCTGGTATTGAGTTTAACTAATGAATAAAACTTTTTATCAGATGTAAGGACTAATTACAAATAAAAAGATGTTTAAAATGTTTAGGCTCACCAACAGAAGTCACCCTGAGGGCTGAGCAGTTATCTGGTAAATTCATATGCCTAGTGAGTTGGGATAATGTTTACTTGTGGCTACTTATCTCACTTTATTTAGTACAAAGCTGGTCCAAAGTAGCTAGTTAATTAAAATTGTTTTTGTTGGAATTATCATGGAAGATAGTATATAATTACATATATATTATATAAATATATAATATATATACTAAAGATCATCCCTAGAGAATTAATACACTTTCTATTTAATTTTGACTGTCTACAGCACAGGTCTATGAGGCCCTGTGAACTCATTAAGCGAGGAAAGAGAAAAAGAAACTATTGAAAATTTTGGTTTATGAACTCAGTTGCTTAAGTGGCACATGCGCATTGCTTGCCACTTGGCAACCTGTTCCCAGGTTTGTGTTGGTTTACTTGCCTTCTCTCTAGCTCACACAGCCCTCTGTGAATTTAATGAGGTAGTATGTATAAAGCCCTTTGAGCCAAAAGGGGGAAGGGATTATCTAGCTACAAGGAGATAGGATAGAGAAGCCAAGCATGATGAATGAGAGTTTGCTGAAATGATCCTGGCTGGACTCATCTTGAAACTTTAACTGCTATCAAACTCATTATTTTTATGAAGGAAAGAATATAGGAGAAACAGTCTGTTCCAAACTTTGCAAGTCAACGCTTTCCTCCAGATATTTTTAGAGGCACACTGGAAAATGATTTAAAAGGAGGATTTTTTTTTTCCCTAAGAGAGCTGTGCCATTTTCAAACACAGGAAGAGAGTTCTTCACTCATAGTGCAGCTGCTATCGTCCTGTGGCTCCTAGCTACAAAATCAAATGGTAGTGTTTTGCTTAGTGACAATGTGATTATGTTTGGGATATTCACACATGAGCCTACACCTGACTTTCATTAGTAAAAGTACATATCACTTTCCTGTGTCTTGCTAATTACATTAATATTTAGTCTTAGCTTCATCCAATAAACACTTATTTTCATAGGGCATTTAAAGAAGAGTTGATCACACTGTCAGTTTCAAGACTGGACAATGTGTGTGTGACTTTCACACACAAAAGTGCTGTAACTGTTTTTCTCTATTATATTTTAAGGCCATGGAAAGAACTCTCAAATTGTAGAATAACACAGCGGTAAAAGTAGGGGGGCAGCAGGAGCGTATGTAACCATTACAAATGGGCTTATGTCTGACTGTGATCCTCAAGAGATTTGTGTCAGGAATTTCAACTGAGCATGCTGTATAGAAACATAATATTCAGTAATGGGAACAAGTTTTACTGTAATTTTTAGCATCTTCTGAGCACACTTACTGATGTGGTTACATTGTAAAAATGAATCTGGATACCCTGGAACTACAACTTTCTGGTTCTGCATGGATTTCAATATTTTAAGCAAATATTTATTTATTACCTACAATGTATAGATCCTTGTATAGTCTGGGGAGATAGATTTTGTCCCTGTCCTCAAAGGAATTACAGTCTAGTTGGTGAACTAAATGTTAAACTAATGTTAAATGTTAAATAAAAATATTAATTGCTATATTCTAAATCCTGTTGAATATCAATAGATGGCAAACAAACATCTCGTATCCCATTCTAATGCATAATGGCTGCTTTGATCACTGTGTTGAGCAGGAATATGAAAGTAATTCCGAGCTCAGTTAAAGAAAAGGCCTTGATTCATTTTTGATGTCTACCCATAGTGAGGAGAAAGAGGTAGGCTTAACCATGTATAGAAATTATGAGTTACAAACTTTAAAGTGTCTGAAACTTAAGAAATATTAGTTTTCATTTTGTTAACTCAGATACTGGGTACTAAGCTATGTAATAAGTGCTTAAGAGTAAAATGTACACCATAGTCTGCTTCACGGCTTTATGGGCTTGCCATCTTTTTTGTGTATTTAAAGTTGACTTGAATTTGAATTTTGGTAAAAGGTTGTCTCAAATTAATTCAACATTTCTCAAAACACACACTCACATACACATACATTCTCACACTGGATGAGAAATTTCAGTGAAGGCCACTACAGCATGTTTAGGTGCGGATATTTGGTGTGTCCTGGGGAATAATGAGGAGAAAAACTTGACTGAAGGCGAAAAGGCAGATGAAATGTGAATAATATTCAGGGACCAATAAACTGGAGGAGGATTAATGTAAATAAATCTCAAAAGATAGGATTGAAATATTAATTACATTTCAGACATTAGAAGTCTTTGAATTCTAGGCCAGTGGGGTATTTGTTGCTTTACCTTGTGGGCTTTAGAGAAATGCTGACGTTACTGGAGCAGAGGAGTGACGTGGGCAAAGTGAGACTCTCTTTTTCTCTCAGGTCCTGTAAATAGAGAGGAGGTGTACTAAGTGTTGTAGATAGGTATAGTTTATTGACTGCCCGCTATAAGACATTGTATTCAAAGCTTTTACTGCATGTACTCATGAAGTTTCCATAAACTAAATGTCACCTGGGTATGTACACATCTCTATAATGATAAATTATATTAAAATTAAGATTCAGTGCAGTGAAATGCTATTAGTGCTATGGACTTTTTTGACAACCATTATAATTTGGGAACATCTACCAAATAGATCATTTTGATTAGAACAGAAATTTCTAAATGCTCCTTGAACTGGACTTCTGCACAGATGCTTTGGGAAATCTCCTGAGATCCAGCTGGAATTTTATAGGTTCTGCTGGTAAGTGCCAGCATTTAGAATCCCTGATATGGAAAGTTTTCATTAACAAAAGTAGCTTTTTTTATTCTTAACAACTTCTTAGTAGTTTGTAACTTGCTTTATAATACATACAAATTTATCCTTTACTTGCTTGCTTTGGTCACTTTATTGGTTCTTTTTATTAAAATTTAATTAGAAAAAGCAGTAGTTTTGCAGCCAAAAACATTTGGAAATCACTGAAGTTAAACATGATTCTAGGCTTAATTACCAGTCCTTTATTACATTTGTACATTTTCTACACCTGTATGGTTCATTCAACAAATGTTACTTGAAAAGCTACTGCTCTTGTTAGTTGTCTATTGTCTCTCTGCCTCATTTCCACCCTTCATTGATCGCCTTTGCATTTCAGCAGGCTGAAAGCCTGCAAACTACTTTTCTAGGCTCCCTGACTTCTAGTTAGCATCTGCCAATCAGAGGAATTAATAGGAGTTTGGAAGACAAAAGAAAAAGAGAAGGCTGCCCCTTCCTACTCCCAGCTGCACGAGATACCTCCCAGAGTAGCGTGGCAGCGGGGGAGACAAGCTCTTGCCCTGGCAATGTCCATTCTAACAGTGGCAGTGGCAGACTCTCCAGTGGGATTAGCACTAGCATATGCTCCTGGGTCCTTTCTTCATACGTGGTGCATCTGCAACTGTGTCAGAGCAGCAGTGGGTACAGGCTCTTGGCTTTAGCCTGGAACACAGCAGCTCCCTGCTCTCTGGGTAATCCTCTCCGTATTGTTTCACCAGCCCCAACTTTCTCCTTTTAGCTCCTACAGCTCTTCTAACTCTCTCATAATGAGATCTTGACATTAAATTCTTGTCTCCTGGAAATACCTAGAGTGGCTTCTCTTTCTCTGATTGAACATTGACTGGTGACTAATTATGTGTCAGAGTAAGACTGCACTGGGGTTACTGATAAGTCAAACAGACTGAAAACCAGACTTTACAGAAATAGAGAATATACTGAACTTCCTATGTAATACTTTGAATATTGTTTTGAGGTCATTCTCCTCTATTAGAATATAAACTCTCTGGGGGCACTGCACCCCATTAGTCCTTTGATTTCCTTGTCACACTGACTTGAGACTTAAATATACCAAATAAAAGCTTTCGAGTTGGATTCATGGAGGTATAAAGGAAAACGGTGAGTTTTCAATGTCCTCAAGGAGTTTATAATTTCACAGGGAGAGACAACCCATTCACATTATACTTCTTGTTCTTCTACTCTTTTCTTTTTCCTTGTATTTGGGATCTATTTAGTCAAACATGTATTCTTGTGGGGCAACATATTGAGATAAGGAAAAAGAAATGAACAAAAAAGAAGGGAACAAATTCGGACAGAAATAAATAACATTGCGTCTTACATCTCTATATAGGATATTCCTCTCATTGGAAGAAAGCACAGAACTTGTGGAACAAAGGTTTTTCTTCAACGTTTGCACAAAATGTCGAGATATAAAGCTGCCTTTTTATGATATGAGCTCAGACTCTTCCCATATAATGGCTTGATGCTTTGTTTTGTGTTATCTCTAATCCCAGGTAGGAACAGAAACAGTTGAATGTGTATTATCTTAATTTGTCTGGGTGGTGAAGTTTACATCAATAATGTTGACTGTAAAAGAAAGATTTGATTATTTTAACTACTATGATGGAGACTCTATTAGCCAAAATAAAAAGTTTTGTTTCCTTGGCTAGAGGTACAGATTCATGAGAAATTTAATGTTATTTCTCATCTAGTTATGGCTATTACAGAATTTATTGAGTTTAATGAGGATAAGGATGTTATACAATGTAATTCTTAAATGTATCTCTCATGATAGATGAACGGTGGGGCAAAAGTAGGTTTACAGTTGTGAATACATGAAACACAGGGTTTACTCTTGTATTATTATTTGTTAATTATTATATTATTTTTCCATACAAACAACTGTAAACCTACTTTTGCCTCATCCTCTATAATCGTGTGACACTGTCAAAAATATCCAAAATCATGATTCAAAGTCATCAAGTTGGTATTTTTTCCAACTATGGGAGCAAAAATATGAAACAAAACATTATCATTTTTCTTCTTGCCATTAACATTCTTAAACCTATGCTCATTTTTACCACACATTTTGTTATTGCTCTTGTTGTTTATTATACTAAGTATTTTGCTTGATTTAGGCTTAGAAGCCAATATATTGATAAGTCACCTTCAGAAATTAGTCCTTTTTACCCTGATTTTATCTTCATTGATTTTTTAAAAGAACAGTTACTCTGATTCAGCCAGTTTAGAAGCAGACATTTCAACACTACCGCCTAGGTCGTTGTTTCTCTCCTCCTCCCCTCCTTTTAAAAAATTGTCGGAAGTCTTCATTTATAAAACTCCATCCGAATTCCCCTTACTGTTGCTGAAAGCTTATAACCACTGCTTCACAACATTACACCTCCCTGGGAGATGCAGAAAACACATAGATTATTTGTTTTCACAAATCTCTAATTGAAGGGCTGAGAGAGGGAGGAAGATGGAGGGGGGCGGGACTTTTAGACAGATTAAGCTACTGGGGATTTCTCATTTCAGATAGTAACTGTTTGTGTGAGATGCCCGTGTGAAAATTAGGCTACCGGGATTGTGTTCTCCATGCTGGATGAAGGGAGACAATGACTCTGGTGGTAAAACACTCTATAAACATTACCTTTTATTTATGGCATCCGGTGATACTTTAAATACAGTTAGTACATGGAATTCCATTTCTTCAACAAAGGAGTTAGAATAGTTTGGTTTCTTGTACCTTTAGCTTTTCTTTTTCTTCTAATAATTCTGAAGTGAAGTTACAGAACACATAAGAATGTATCTGTGCGTTAACATCTCTAAAACGAAGTAAGCATGCCAGAGACACTGCCTCAAAAGGGAGTTGTCTTATATATTGTCTAGGAAATGTATGACAATGAGTAATATTCACAGCTTAATAAGCTTAATTCTGACTGTAATTTTAAAATATTCAGTAAATAATGAGAAAGATGAGTATGTCTTTAAAAGAGGATGCGTCCCCCCCCCGCCCCCCCCAAACAATCGCTTTGACATTACCATAAATAAAGCTTAAGCAGCAGACTGCTTAAGATGTTTTGTAGAAGTAGCTTCCTAATGACCCGAGGGTTACCAGCCGGGTGCTTCCTTTTTAATGTTTCCCTGTCCAACCCCGCAGCCCTGATTGCATATTATGGCCTCACACAATCCCGAGAAGGCCAGACAAGCCATCAGGGCAGTTTCGGAGGGTTGTCAGGTGGATTGTGCTGTGCTAAGTGAAGTGTGCCGGAAAAGACGGTAAGAAAAAAAAAGCAGAGTTGTACGCCAGTTCCTCCGCATTTGGTGGGGTGACAACCTTGCAAGGCAGCAGAGCCGAAGGTTGCCAACAGTGACTCCCTTGGGTGAGGCCTCTCTTCTTACCACACCTCAGGGGGATTTGAACCCGTCCCTGCTTTCCGAAAAGCCAGATTAATGTATGTGTGGGTTACAGGCCACCTCCCTCTTCCCTACTTATGCTAGTGATAATGAAGAACCTTAACCAGTTATTTCTGTGAGTCTCCTTTAAAGAACAGTTACTCCTCTAGGCACTGAGCTGGAACAGCTTCCTGTGAGCACTAACCTGAAAACAAAGCAGGAAAAGAGACTCAAGAGACTAGCCCTGTGTCCCCAGTACTCAGCCTGGACCCGAGCTGCTGGCCCTGCTCTGTGCCCAGGCTGCTGGGCTACGGGCAGAGGGAGCATGTTCATCAATGAGGGCGAAGAACATGGAACTTTAATAAGCCACTTTGGTGCCCACTTTTATCTCCAAATAACTATACAAACAGATATAAGCACAAATAACAACATGACATAATTGCATGATAGTGATAAAATTAATTTGTGCAGTTAGCCAAAAATAATCACTCATGCAACGATTTTAGTGTGAATAAATTATGTGAAAAATGCCCATATATTAATGCATTCTCATCTATTATGGGAAAAATGACTTTGCTTTCCACATATTAAGACTTTTTTTTCTTTTACGTATAGTAATCAAAGAAAATAAACACCATTTGGTTTAAGAACTCTGAGCTTCCTAAATCTTCCTAATCTGATACTTTTTTTTCAAATAATATATCATTAGCCTTAAAATACAGCATTTTTCTCCAAAGTCTAAATAGAAGTTAAAAATAACATTTCACTCCTTAAAACTTTAAATTCCACCTTGTTTCTAATCAGCCTTGTGGAGTTTCTATACAAGGTTACACAAACCTGACTGATTTATGAATATAATTTTTGTTTTAATTGAAACAGCAACATTTAGGTTCCACCTTAACAGTGCACCTTAAAAGATTATCTCGGTTATTTCACAGGCACCGAGCCGGCACTAATAGTCCAAGGCAGATATTGAAAAGCAGCACAGGGCCAGGCAGATCTATTAGAAATTCCCATCCACGCGCCTCATACATATTGATTTCTGACACCAAGCAGCAGTGAAAGCCCCCGTGGGAATAATATATTTAGCAGGGTTCGCTGCGAGGAGGTCACAGAGTGCATACAGATTAGCTTCAGAGGACCAAGGCACTAGTGTTGGAGCCAAATGCTAGATTTTATATCATTTTAATCTGAACTTTTATAATCCTTTTAGTTCTTCTTTCTCCGGATGGCAGAGAGAAGGCTCCTTCACATGTATCATGCATCTTTTCCTTTATTCCTCTTATAAATGTGCAAATGCCGTTGTAATGGGGAGGAATGTTCCTTGAGCATACGCAGCAGAGCCCCAACCAGATTTGCTTTTATAACCAGTGGTCAAGTCGGATGAAGACATCTTTATTTAAAGATTTCTCTCTGTGGGGGAAGGAAAATCACAAATGCGTATCTCCAGTTTTAAGACATAAACATAAAACCTGCTTTTATTAAAAGAACCATCCCTCCCCTCCTCCATCTCTGACGCTGGGGTTTAATTGAGCAGAAGTTGCATTTATACTGTTACGTCTATGAAAACAAAAATCTAAACATTTTTAAAATTACCTTTCTGATGGGTAGGGAATGCCTGCTCATTATGCAAAGAAGTGTTGTGACTGTATCAGATAAAGGTGTCAGATGAGAGTCAAACAGGCATTTTGGAGAGTGGAGAGATGCCAGCAGTGCGAAAGGAAAGGTTAGAGTGGACACACTTTGACAGAAGGGTGAAATACATTCAGGCAACAAAGGGAAATAGGAGGTTTCACTCAACAGACACAAAGGCTTATTGTCTTCCTCCAGACTGCATTTAAATTTTAGGTGTTCTATAAAAAGTTCCCATGATTATTAATAATCAGAAAAAAATAACTACATCTGTGAAGTGCCTTTTGAATCTATTTTCTGTCATCCCAAATTCACATAAAGGATGGGGAAAAAAAAAAGTGCAGCGATAAGCGATCAAGACTTATCCTTGAAAATATAACAGTAATTTCAACAAAGAAGAGGTGAATTTGAGTTTTGTTTTTATTGTAAAGACCTGCTTGACCAATGAGGATTAACTAAGATATCCAATTAAGACCTAGAATTTTGCCATCAGAATGTCTAACTTAAAGTATGTCTAACATTCAGGCTAGTTTTTCAGGCCTGTCTCCAATTATATATGTTAACTCTTAATTTATTTTCTAACATGTTCAAGCTAAGTGAGAGCCAATAAAAGAAAGCCATTATGTTCAGAAAAGGAAAAAAAAAAAGATAAAACCCCAAACACAATTTAAAAACTTGGAAAATTGAAGATCTGCTTTGAGTAAATGTGCCCTGTCTGAAATGCTTGGCTATATCGCCTCCTGAAAACCAGATGTGCAACGTACATAGCTTTTCCCTTCCAGATTGGCTCCCTTGTGGAATTGTAAGTGTACTCAAAGTTAGACCAGGCATGGTTCTTCTTAGCAACTAGAGAAAGTATGGGATTAAGAAGTACCTGGATGCTGAGTAATCCAAGAACCTCTCACTCAGATCACTCTGGTCTGAAGAGATTGTCTCGAAACATTCAGATTAAAGGAAACAGGTGCAGAAAATCCAGAGGGAACTAGATCAGCAAGCTCGTTGAAAAAAAAACAACAAAGGAATGGAACTCTGTAGAAGTTAGAAGTTCCTTTCTTCAGAAAAAAGAGAGTGTATGTATATACATGTGTTTAGTCTCATGAACTTGTTTAATTTTAAATTGTTACATAACAAAGGAGAACATTTGGTATTAATTAGTTATGTTTGCAGGCACTGATCTTAGAGTATAGGATGACCAATTAAAGAAAAGCCCAAGGTAGAGTTTGACCAGAGATTGAATCATGTCTTTGATCAAGTCTCCCTCTGCCCTGGTGGAGGTGGTCACTTCCTTATATGGGGACTCTTTGCACCCTGTACCAACTTTTGTACTAAATGACTATGAGGGGCTGTGTATGCTCCTTGACTAAGGGAGATGTCCTCTGGTTTGAAAAGCGGAAGTGGACAACCTTGAACCTGGGAACCTGAAATAAGCAAGGACACACTCAGGACTGGGTGTAAATCTATCAAAAAAGCTAGAGAACTGTGCGGGAGCAAACACCCTTCTCACAGCTCTGGGTAGAAGCCTTGCACAACAGATGGCAAGGAGACCTTGAATATAGTATCACACACCTTTACCAGTTGTCAGCACATTTTTAAATTTCTTTGTGCATTGATGTTAGTCAATAAATATTAGCTAACTTGAATAAATTATGGTAGATGGAAGTTATACCTGGGAGGCAGAAACCAAAAATAATTGGCAAAGAGTAAAAAAAAAAAAGCAAGGCATTTATCCAGCAGTTTTACCTCCAAGGTGCCCAACGTTCTGCTTGACTGCTTCTTTCTGAACTGGCCCCGTGTCTGTGTAGGGAGACAGTCTGAGACTGATGAAGCTGTTCATTTTATCCGAAGGGGGAGGGACATATTTTCCCCCTCAGAAACAAATTATTGTTGGTCCATGGTGACGAAAGTCTAAGTATTGATGGTTGATCTCCTAAATTTGACTGGAGTTCCACTGCCTAGGTACCAGTTAACAAGTTGCATTCCTTTTTTCAGCCTGAGCCCACACTACATATCTCTCTGTCACATAATCCCACCTGGCATCAATCCTGCTGGCTCTCTGTCCTGATGAACGTTTAAAAATTGAACATTACATTTCTTCCACTTTCAGCCCTGAGCTCATTTTAATAGATGCATTGCATACGGGGGACGCTATCTGTTAAATTTCTAGTAACAACAACGACAACAAAACTTTACCTAAAAACTAAAATTACAAACCTTTACGCATCCTCCTTCCACCGGTTAAGTAAAACTTCCTCCTAGCATGAAGCCATAATTGTGGTATATTTATTTTTATTATAAATGTTGATAAAACTGCCAGTAGGGGTGGGGCCAATGACACTAGTGTGAAGGTGGTTGTCTTATCACTTAACCCCTGGCCAGACCAGAGTCTTCACCCTTCTGGTTGTCATTTATAGTTTCAGCTTGATGACTCAGAGACTCCTTGTCTCTCTCAACAAGAGAATGTGGGTGTTTGGACAGTATTTCTCATGTGGAGAAAATTCAGAGTTTTACTCCCTGACTATACCATATAATCTTGGAAATCCAGGAGGGACAGGCACCCTAATTTTACTTAGTTACATGGAATCTACACCTAAGTCAAAAGAAGCTGGATGGTTGAAGTTCTTTTGGAGGATTTTTTGAAAATGTATTACTCGATCCCTACATAGTTAAGAAAGCATAAAAATAAAATGGAAAATAAGTGATGGGATTATTCCTGAAATTAATTTGTGCTCCCAGTCTTTCTAGCTGGGTTAAACATTTCCTTTATCTCCATGAAGAGCTTAAAAATAATGGGCAATGTGTGTGAGGAAATAAAATGTGAAAGTATTACAAACCAAGAGCATAAACTGTGTGTGTGGTCTACAATTCCGAATTCTGACAGTGTCCACAGTGTAAGAGTAAGATGCAGAGAGAATATACAGATGCCTTTGTGAGCAGAAAACAGGGAAAAAGTCCCTTTTAGTTGAGGGCAAAAACATGCATTTACTTTCAGTAGAAGTAGACACACTTAAATCCCTGCTGAGCGCTGGGGAGGGGTTGGATGAGCTGTCTAGAAAGCATTTTCTCTGTCTTTATAATGTTAGAAATCCTCGGACTGCATTGTGCATTGCAATGCAAGGATTCTGCAGTGTAAGAGCACATCAGGGCATTGAGAAAGGCTTAAAGTGTTCTCATTAGAGGAAGATGGGGGAGGGGGAGAGGAGGCGCCTTGGGGGATGGAGCCGAGCTCGACCACTCCGGGAAGCATTACAATTTTGTGCCTTCTCACTTCAACTCCCTCAATCCCCTAGCTTTACATAGCTCTTTCTCAGACAGTTCAGTAAAATGCCTCCCAAGCCTCATGTAAAGAGAGCAGTGTTGTATATCGCAGCTTACAGTTTAACAGTTTGTTTGCTTGGGCCTTTTAAATATTTTTCCTTTCCTTCCTGGGCTGCCTCAACAAACCTTCTTCTAATTCACATTTAAGCAGATAAAAACTATAAAGAAAAAGAGGGCAATCTGAATCGATGAAAGAAACTCTAGATGCTTTCACAGTTATTAAATCTCCACAGAGCCGCCAGTATGGAAAGTCCAGAAGGAGCAGCAAAGGAGGCTTTATAATCGCGAGTTTTCATAGCTGGTTTGACAACTATTTTTCCAGACTAATTTATTTCACCTTTTGTACCCTGTTTGCTTCTTTTCTAGGAGAAATAAAAAATAGGGCTTGCTTTGTTCTTTTTTTAGAACACTTTATATGTGATTCGGGGATTTTAACTTGGAAAGGAAGCTGTCCACGCGGGGAGACTGCCCCTCAGGAGCAGTTCCTCTTGTGATAAGGAGTATCGTGCGTCCTAAAGCCAAGGAACAAGCCGACGGAAAGATCCCCTAGGTACAAAGTGTTGAAAATGGCTGGTGACCCCCTGTGCTCATTCACTCCTGTGCCTCCTAGATGGACAATTTTGTGCTTCAGAAACACAACTAGCCTATTCGCTCTTAGGACGTGGGTTTCCGAAAGAGACTAATAGCCTACGGAAAGTGCAAAGTCTACTCTAAGCCACGTCCTCATTCAGTTTTGAAATCTCAACTTACTCTAAAAATGCCCTGCTTGGAAGTAATTATAGAAATACAGCTAACATGTTTTCTCACAGAGAAAGCCACCAAACTAGCTATCACACCCTTTGTGATTCTAGTGAAATTGGGGTCTTTGCTATCTGACCCGAATATTTTGCTTTGATGAGCTCCTAAGTACATTCTCATTAGAATTACACTTATCATTATTGCCTACACTGAAAACAAGAGAATAGTTTCTAGCATTTATTTATTTATTTGCTTGTTTATTTATTTTAAGATTTTACTTTTTATTTTTAGGCAGAGGGGAAGGGAAGGAGAAAGAGAGGGAGAGAAACATGGGTATGCAAGAGAAACATCGATTGGTTGCCTCTTGAAGGCCCCCAGCTGGGAACCTAGCCCACAACCCAGACTTGTGCACTGACCGGGAATCAAATTGGTGACCTTTGGCTCTGTGGGACGACACCTAACCAACTGAACCACCCCGTCAGGGCCAACATTTATTTATTATAAAAAACATCTGGCAAAAACTACTAGTCAGTAGATACATATATCTCGTTCAATACCCTGGGATTTTTTTTTTCTTAACTTGCAATCCCTCTAAGATGATAATTTGGGGAGGAATTAACTAAGAAATGTTATTTTCGGGGGGTGGCGATTTGCTGCAGGAAAGAATGGCAATTGAACTTGATCTGAAAGAAAGGGTACTGAAAATTGTTAGTCAAAATTCTTTCCTTATTATAATTTGACTAGTATAATTCAACAACTGACCAATGAGGTATTTCTGGGATTTGGAAAAGAATACAAACACTTAGTAGGATGAACTTCATAGTTTCTGTCAAAATCAAGTGTTAGCTAATTTTTACATGTTTACTGTTAAGTGAATATAAAAACAATTAAGCTCATTTTTTTCTTCTCATTCTAACATTGTCCAAAAAATTATAACCTAGCCTTGGTCTGTAAGGTTCAGTTGGTTAGGTGTCATCCTGCAAATTGAAAGGTCACTGATTCTATTCCCAGTCAGCACACGTGCCTGGGTGGTGGGTTCCCCAGTTGGGGCACGTGCAAAAAAGGCAACTGACCAATGTTTCTCTCTCACATGGATGTTTCTCTCCCTCTCTTTTTTCCTCCCTTCCCTTCTTTCTAGAATAAAAGAAAAAAATATATGTCAGACAAGATTTGTTCAGAAAGTATCCAGCTATATACTATGAAAAATAGAGACATTTATTGAAGAAGATACAAGATACAAGAAACATTATACATAGGACAATGACACTTTAGTCCTTTTCAAAGTAGGGCACCTCGGGACCTTACATAGTTCTCCCAGTCACCATCAGCTGCCCCATCATATTTTCCTGAATGTCATTGATGGTCTGAAATTATTTCCCTTTCACAGGTGATTATAGTTCTGGAAAAAGCCAGAAGTTGCAGGGTGCCAAATCTGGGCTTAGTGGGACTGAGTCACCTGGGCAATTTGATGTTTTGCTAAAAAAATCTGCACGAGACGTGATGCATGAGTGGGCATGTTGTCGTGATGAAGCTGCCAATCGCCTGTTGCCCACAGCTGCGGCCTTCTGAAGGACCTCAATAGGTTCCATGGAGGAATGTGCAAACTTAACACAAAATTTGATGCAGATTCATTACTGTACTCACTCAGTCATTTTGAATGTGACAGCCACACAGTACACATGCTCACTCACCAGCATCTACCACTCTCCCTGACTAGTACAGTGAAGTCGTCATTGTTCATGCATCAGCATGAGGTAGGGGTTGGAAAAGTGTTGATTATTTTATAAATCATGGTAGAAACTTGGATTTTATTTTAAGAGGAATGAGAAACCTTTGAAAGATTTCATGTATAGTAATTAATAATCTGTATAATTATTATTGTTGTTATTTTAAGAAGTGTTCTCTATTGATAGGTGGAAAATAAATTGTTGGGGATGAAACAATGGAAGCAACACCAGGGAACAAAAGCTATACAGATTTTATACAGCTAAACATACATGCCTCAAGTTATATAAGATTTATTATGTTATGTTATGTTATGTTATGTTATGTTATGTTATGTTACAATCACAGAATGTTGCCAGTGGAGTTCTATGAGATAGTACATCATAGTTGTTAAAGTCACAGATTAGGAAGCCAAACAAATGGGTGAATCTTGACTCTAATGCTTTAAAGCAATGTGATCTTGGAACTTTAATTAACCTTTCTGAATCCCACTTTCCTCATTTGTAAAATTAGTATAATTATAGACTCTACTGACTCTACCATAGTGGGTTGTTATGAAATGTGTTAACAAATGTCCCTAATCTGAGCTGCAGAATGAAGAGAAAGTTTATTCAAGTGAAGAGTTTGCAAACCAGGAAAACACACTCTCTGCCAAAACAAAACAAATGGGAGACTGCCTTTTATAGAGAAAGTTCCCTGGTTTCTGATTGGTCTCTTTTTATGCAAATAAGAAAAAATACACAGTTCTGATTAGTCCAAATAGCATGGTTCTGATTAAACCTGATAAATCTATATCTTGTGTTCTGATTGGGCATTATGGAGTCACAGCTATTGGTCAGTATAGGTGCAATAGAGAATATAGTTTCTTAGTACCAATCGGACTGAGCAGGTTTCAGCACATTCTTTGAAAGATAATTCCAGGAGCTTCTTTTTGAGGGTCAGCTCAGTGAAAGGAACACAGTGCAGGAGGCTTGGTAGTTCATCTATGACTTTTCCCTGAAACCCAGTGTGTGGGGGAGCCCTCTGTCAGCGTCGTCTGCTAGGCTCTGGTTATGATTCAGGGCCCAGTTAACCATGAGGAGTCCTTTTTGGGGAAACATTCTGTCTCATAATTATAAATAAATATGTAAAAACTTAGATCCGCTCTTGAGACCTTGTAAATACTATAACAGCGTTTGTTTACTAACACTAAATATAATATAAATACACATTTCCCACCACCACGGAACTGGAGCAACCGCTTTGAGAGATCTAAGAGGTGGGCTTCTGTTCTGGCTCCTTTGGCCTTTCCCGTTTCTTGAGCATTCTGAACTATACCTGTCCTTTTCTGAGTGCACGATACTGATGCATGCAGAGATGCTCTGCTATTTCAGGCCCTCATTCCTGTCTCTTAGCAGATACATTTGTTCAAAGTTCCCATTAAATACCCAGTTTTTATCTGAGGCATTACCATGAACTCTTTTCTTTCTTCCAGTGTGTTCTGTGGGATTCTGGCTGCTAACTTCCCTCCCTACCTCAGAAATTGCCGTTGTGCTCTGCACCCCTGTCATCCCACTGTTAGGACTGAGTCCTCAGCCAGCCTTTGTGTTCTGTTGCTTCTGGAACTGGGCCCTCTGCTAGTGGGCAAGCACCTCTCTGAGCAGGCAGATTCAGTCAAAACAAATTTGCCTCTTGGCAGGAACTATTTAAAGCCTACTTTTGCCTAGGATAGATTCCTAACTTTTTCATGGCATAATGTTACAGGAAATGATCGTATTTTTAGAGTACAGTGAGAGAAATGGGCACAGCAGTTTAAGACCTGAGGTGACATAGGTTGGGGGACCTGGCTAATTCCAGTCCCACTCATCACTGGGAGGCTGAAAGTATCACTGCTCTGGCCCATTGGGAGCTCACCTAGGTGTATTCCGACACAAGGGATGAAAAGTTTGGACATACAAGATAAAATCCAAGTCCTCTGGAATTTGATCTGTCTACCCTTCCAGGTTAATTTTGAACTGTTCACTCTTTAGTCACTTGCAGGCCTAGCATTCAATTACCCCTGTCCTTTTGCTCCGTTAATGCATTTACTAGAATGTCCCCACCTCCTTCCTTTCGAGTTGGCTCTGATTATCCTTTACGTCTTCTTTTGGGTGCCATCCTTTCCAAAAAGTGTCATAAAAGTCTTCTTTTCACTCCCACATGGTGAAGCTAGTTAGGTGCCTTTATTTCATACTCTCTAGTGTCTTATCCTATCATCCGTCAAAGCTCTTAACACATTGTCTTAAAATACATAAACGCCCTAGTAAGTGAATCTCATTCATGAGAGAGGAAATCTCGTTCATTTTTGAACCCTTTGAAATATTAACAGAATAATTAGCGTGCAGTTAGTGCTCAAAGTATGTTTGTTGGATGGAAACTTGAATGCCTTGACCTGCCTTTTTTATTTCTTTTTTTATTGGTTTTACTAATTATCTACCTCAGTTAAGCAAAGGGATTTTTCATTAAACCACTCCTTGTCAATATAGATTACATTTTATATTTATTGTTATTTCACAAGCAAAGAAGCAGAGAGGCTGATGCTGTGAACGGGCAGAAAGAGCCTGGGCCCCAGGACTTACCCTCCCAAATGCGGCAAAAGTGGAAAATCCTCAAAACCTTGGTCATAATGATTTTATACACATGTGCACACAAGTCATGCAAGTGTTCTTTCAAATCAGATTAAAGTACACTTTTACATTGGGCAGTAAAAGGAAACAAATTGACAAATAACTATTTTAATGTTTTTTACCTCTTACTTCACTGTCAACATACTAATCAATGTAATTTTAATAATTATTTTAAAATGGCGATCATCCTTTGAATATATTATAATTGGATTTTAATAATATGTTATTTAAGCATTAGGAAGTACTTTTGGAATCATATTAATAATACTTTCATACTTTCAAAACTCATTACCCCAATAATTTGAAAATTTTTTTCTTAACATTAAAACATGTGGAAATTGATTTATGAATTCAGAGAACCAATATTTTTAAAGGCTACCTCGAAAAGCAGTGATTAGTAACACTGCTTTTTAAAGGTTGTTTCCTAATAAAGTGATGGTCTTAGTCATGACATATTCTGTTTAAAGTTATAACTGAAACATTGCTCAAGGTTTTTCTCATTCTTTCCTTTCCTCAAACCTATTCATCAAAATGAAAATGATAATTATGGACTTTTTGGAAGACAAGAATTTCATATTTGAAGTGCAGATTTGAAACATTCATAGAATTAACTTCTTTCAGACTTAGAAAATGTTTAACTTTTGCATTACCTTTAGGGCTTGAGAACCAATAGTGACATCAGTGGAATTCATTATTGGCTTGAAAATAAACTTGACTTAGATAGAAATACCAAATTAGTTATACTTATTTTCAGTTTATTTCTTGGCCAAAGAATAAATGCTACTTCTTGTTTAAGAAATATCTACATAAGATTATATTGAAAGTATTTTTAATTTCTTCACTGAACATCATTCCTCTGTGAGCAAAAAATATTAACAATTCTCTTTCTATGTCTTTATGTCATTGAGGGATGGAATCTAATGTTTATATCTTAAGTTATTGCTCTTTGAAGGTATGTGTTGATAAAGTGCAACACGTGAATAGAATTATTTCAATGTTATAATGGTATTTGTTGAATGAATGAATTTAACAAAAAATCTTGAAAAAATGCTTTCTGGAGAATTTCCTAGGAGTTGTTTCAATAATTCTTAAATAATAATTATTTTTTTAAAAAACCAATTATTTGACATGAAAGTTTATTTGTTGCCAGTATTTCTATAAATATGTGTTTGTTGCAGGTTGAATCAGGTTATATCAGAAAGATGGGAATATAATTAATGACACCTGAAATTTACTTTTCAGAGGTGTGTAGCTCCGATTCCCTGATCTGCTGCGGGAATTTGCTTTTTCATGGATTAGGGAAAAAGAGACTGGCACGCTGGCCTCCCTGCTGCTGCCACGTGAAGCATGCTCACTTCACAGGCTCCTGCAGATGAAAGTGTAATTGTGTGGAAGGTGAATTGATTGCAATTAACCTCAGGACTTACCCTCAGGCTGGGGTATTCTACCTCCTTTTCTAGGAATGTGCCACCAGGGTCATGATACATAGCTGATGAATACATATATCATACAGGGAAACACATATATTATGGAACAAAGTACATAAATCATGTAGAAAAACATGCATTATACTGAGATGATCAAATTATAAATGAAGCACATAAATCATAAGATTACACTGTTGAATTGTATCAGGAAACATAAATTATATAGTGAAATCCCAGGGTCACTGGAGAGTTCACTGAATAATGAAATGAGTTTCTATAACTTAAGGAAAAGTGGAGTAACTCAGTGAAAAATCCGTTGTGTATTATATTGAATATTCTATTTAATCCAATTTTATCTCCTACACCTCTTGTACCCAAGGGATCAAGGTTGCACAACATGAGGGAGGGGGATAAACAAACAACAAATACAAGATTGAATAATGATGTGCTATAAGTGCATTCAAATATATAAAATTACAAAGATAGTGAGCACTTATAGTCAAGTTTTTAAATCAAAGGTTGAAAAGATGACAGTTCTTAAGCTGGCTACAAATATCAGAAGGTCAGTGTCTAATTCTAAAATGAACAATGGCTTGAATCTAGAGAAGAAGATCTCCAAAATGCAGAAGAGATGAAATTAAGATGGGCTTACTCTGAATGTAGATAAGCAATTGAATTTGAATTGTCATTGAATTAAATAATGAAGAACAAAAATATTTATAGTATGCGTACAGGAAGACTCTGCTTACCCTCCTTTGGGAATCATTTTTTTGCATTTAACTTTTTTCCCCTTTATTTCTCTGCACCTTTGTTCACATATATATTAATATGATAAAGTGGAAGCAAAATGAAGAAGAGGATTCTTCAATTCAGTTTTGCTTTTTAAAGGAAAGTCACAAAATGGTAGAGACTATTCTGCAAGGTTTTCAGAAAAGCCCAGGCTAAGACAGACTTTCACACACAACATAGAACAATGATACAAATCAGATCAATATCACAAAGTTTCTCAATGCAATGTTCATCTATGTGAATTATGTTCTCACTAAAGCAAGAACCTGGAATTCACATCCATTCCAACCACTGGTGAGTTAGGGTTATGGTCAAAGCTTGGTGTACTGAGGGATCCCTTCGTCATAAACAAAGTGTTTGACCCACCACTCTATTCCTCAGGGCAATAGAGAGTGGAGCTAACTGAATTTATACAGTGGAAATTGATAGTTTATTGCTGACCCTGGAGGGGCAGGGGCACTGACTCACATCCTATTTTGGGCTTTTCTTGGCATTTGTTACTGCAGATAAAGGTAGATTGTGTCAAGATGTGCTGCTGGTCCTAGAATACAATTGCGTCAAAATGCAAGTGCTAAATTTTATTTGAAGGGAAGCAATAAATTGACACCCCCAAACAATGCCTGCCTTTCCTTAACATCATATTTCAATCATCCTGTCTCTCATGTTTAGTACTGGTTAACACACCCATAAGGATGTTAAAAGACTTATATCCTGTTAATTGTGCATAAATAATTGTAGAAGAAACTAGAGCAAAAGACACACAGTGAACTCTTTTCTTTTCAATGGCAAGTAAAATGCAAAATGATAATAATATTTAATGCACAAAAAGTTTAGTTTGCTATTTGTAAATTCAGTTTTGCCTGCTAACCAAAACTGGCTTGTCCCCAAAACATCTATAAATGGTTAAATCTGCTCAATATAAGTATAATCATTTTACTCTATGATCTATGTGTTTCATTAGTTGAGGTACACATTTTGCTATAATAAATGTGCTTCAGTAAATGATCTATGCATTTCTTTCTGAAATGTATGTGTTTCACTAGAAAAGGTATGTGTTCATCAACTATGAATAATGTTCCTAACGGCACCACATTATATTACTTGGCTGGTATCAGCACAGCATTACACATCCATTCCCTCATGACCATGAGCACTGTACTGCAAGAAGACACACATCAGCCCTGTCACTCTCAGGTGCTGATGCACACGTGCAGAACGCTGCAGTCCTGGGAAACACAAATGAGAGTGAGGGGGCAATGCAATTATTTTGTAGGTGAATGTGTTTGTTAAATGAACAGGAAATCTGTGATTTTTCTAGTCCTGCCCTTTTATAGCCCAGAAGGAGAAAAAAACAATACAGTTAACACGGATGAGATTTTATTGTTTATCACAGGAGAACTTCCATTTACTTCAATTAAACATTTCTTGGAGAAAGGATGAAATTGTATAATTCCAAGTTTAACATTGGATACATTTTTTTTAGTTATGTGACATATATTAAAATTCCACCAATTTCCTGATTTCAGTGAACTGGCATCCGAAATGATGACGTTAAATTATCTTTATACAGTGAATTTAATAAATTACTTAAAAATTAAATACATTATCCTTCTGGAATCAATGTTGTTGATCACTCACTGATGAGGGGTACATGTTAGTTTACAATTCAAAGGAAAAAGAGAGTTTTTCCCATTTACACCAAAACATACAGTGATTTACTTCTCAACATATTAAAATGCAAACAAAGCAATTACACTATTGAACCCATAACCATTTCTTATGGCCTCCAAGCTAGCTAAAGCACTAACAAACAAATCTTTAGACTATCTATAGAAATCATTTTCTCCCCAGTGTATGAGTTTCTTATGTCCAACTGTCAATGTTTCGAAATGTGCCTGATTGTTAGAGGTGACCATTCATTTCAGAATTATAATCTCCAATGGCTCTCCCTATCGTGATATAGAGCCTGTAAGTCACTGCAGAGGACCTTTGTTAATATTGTCATGAGCAGATGAAATGAATTATAATATGCTCTTCATATAAATGTGTTAATTATGACAGAATCACTTATTTTTCACAGATTAGAACTAATGCTTTGTATATAAACTTTTCCATTTAAAAATCATTTATCAATAAACACCAAACACTATTTTACATATGACATCAAATGATTCCTTATACATGTTTCCATTTAGTGACCTAATTTTCTTTCTACTTTACATCTATCATTGCAGATATTTCTTTCATTTACACTTGCCTTCAACATTTTTTTTTTAAATTTACTGCAATGACTAACACTTGGGGGTGATTTTTTACTACCATAGGAATTAGGAATTTCTGTAGATCTTATCAGCTGGTAAGTCATTCATCTTATATTTGAGATATTCTCTATATAGGGGTAGTCTACATTAAATAGTTCTGAAATAATTAATTTAGTGTTTTTAGAGAATTGCCACAATTTTTCTAAAGTATGATGTGTTGCTAATATTCTTGTTTTCATTTTTTGAAAAACATAAACATGAATGTGTGAAAAAAGAGAATGTTCTGGACAAAAGCAGTCTTTCTGATAAAATTAGTTCATCATGAAAAGTAGTTTAAATTCAGTCTATGTATAAAACTGCCTTAGCCACTACTATTTTAAGGACACTCAAAAACCATTAAGAAAAGAAGCATTGGTTTGTACATAGGGATCAGATATAAACCTCTTCTTTAGAGCATGTTACACTAAGCACTATTTAGTGATTTTGTGAATTAAGTATTAGTAATATTACAACTTTGATATTTTGGATATCACTAAATTTTTTATGGTAGCCTGTAAGTTGTAGGTTAAAAACAGATGTAAGAAATTGTGTTATATATGTTTTAAGAAATTCTGAGAGAGATTTTGAAGTCTATATTGAATTTTCCTCTTACATAGTTGGATCAATATCCTCAATTACATGTTACGTCTTACTTAGAAAGTCCACATTGGGTTCAAATCAGTCATATGTGAATAGTTCATAAGTAAGTTCCCTGAAATGGTCTGAGTGGTAAAAAATTAATCAATATGATTCCACCCTACATGTGATTGTGTATTTAAGAAAAAAAACCTCTTTGGTAAGATTCCTAAAGACCTGAACTGAAAGTATTCCATTTAGTGACTAATAAAAACAATTATATGTATGACCAAATGTGCAAAAATATTTTATTCATAGATTTCTACCACCATACATATATATTACACATAAGTCTAAAATAATTTACAATGTCTAAAGGTTATTTAAAGAATATGCTAATTTTTGTTTGTTTTGTTTTAGTCCAGATTCATTGTGATTAGCTTATTTCACTGGTGCTGTGACGACCTGTGTAATGCTTTCTGAATCACAAGTCTGATCTGCACTGGTGCTCTCCGCACAAAATCTAGCTCTGGCATTGTCTATAATCTGCATGTTTTCAGCTCCAATAGCATTCTATCCTTCCCGTGGCTTTAATTACTTGAGGGCTATGTCATAATCTTTGCTTAAAAAAAAAATCTCTAAGCAAGCTGAAGTGAAAAAAATAAGTTGAATATTAAATACAACTTGATTATTTTTGTAAAGGATTTGTACTGATGCTAATACATTTTCAAATTGGGTTAAAATCAAGTTATATTAGGCCAAACACACCTTAAATTGCTAAAGAGTTTCACAGTGACATTTTGGTCATCAACTGCAGCCATTATCTGGGGATAAATCAATTTGTAGCAGCTTTGGACAGCTATTTGTAAATAGAATGGAGCAGCCTAATTGTAGAAGCATGATAAAAGTTAAAAGGCCAGCATCCAGCTGACTACACATAAGGAAATATTTTTTAAGGTATAACCATAACACAACATCGCCTGGCCCTGAAGGCATCGAACCACTTTTGTTAATTTATCTTACATAATAGCTGATTTGATATGCTTTCTCTTCCAACTTTCTTGTTAAGGATGATGCATATTATAGAAACTTGTCTTGATCTTTTTTTTTTTTCTGTCAAATCATTCTCTTCAGAGGTTCAGTTAGTGCTTCTGGCAATGGCACAACTAGCACTTTTACGAGCTTTTAATCTGTGAAAGAGATTGTCCTTGGTTTCTTTAAAAGGTCAATATCAGGTAGTTTTCTTCAACTGTAAACAGAATAGTGCTGTACTAGATAAAGAGTTTTGCAGTAAATTCAGAAAAGAGGGTACACAATTTGCCACAGTTAGAGTTATACATCAATTTATTTATCACTTAGAAATTATAATTTTTTTGCTTTTATTTTTCTCACTTTAAATAATCATTTACTTTCCAAGTTTGAGACCTAAATTTATAAAGTAAAAAAAAAATTGTTGATTTGAATTTTATTTTAAGTTTATATATTGGTATGTTTAGAAAATGGATGGTGAACAGAGAGGAAAAGGAGGGTGTTTATAGAAAAATATGGCTTTCTAACAAAAAAACTTCTGGAACTAATAAGTAAGCATAGCAAGTGTGCACAATATAGGGTTAATACATAAAAACCAGTTCCTTCCTGTGTACCAGAAATGAACAACTGGAATTTGAATTTGAAAATACAACCCCATTTGTGTAAATATAAAAAAGAAATACTTCAGTGTAAATCTAAGAAAATATGCATAAGATCTCTCCAAAGAAAACTATAAAACTCTGATAAAGAAAATTAGAGAATCTCTACATAAAAGAAGAGATAGCCATTCTTTCCAACTTGATCTATAGATTTAATTCAGGTCAATCAAAACCCGAGTAAGTTACTTTTCCCATATTAAGAAAAACTGATTCTAAAGTTTATAAGAAAAAGCAAAAAATTAGGAATTCAGAATAACCAACATATTATCAAAGAGGACCGATAAGACCTCAAGACATAACATAAAGACAGTATAATATACATGCAAGAACAGACAAATAGATCAATGGAACAGCATAAAGAACTCAGAAATAGACCTTCATAGATATAGTCAACTGATACTTAGAAAGGCAATTCCATAAAGAAAGGATTGTCTTTTCAAGGAAAGGTGCTAGGACAACTCTATACAAGTATGCAAAAAATTTTTTCCTAAATCCTGATCTTATATGTTTTATAAAAGTTAACTCCAAATAGATTATAGACTTAAATTAAAAATGAAAAATTATAATGTGTAGAAAATAACAGAAAATCCAGGTAAACTTGTGTTTGGCAATGAGTTTTTAGACACAATTACAAATCATGATCCATGAAAAAAATTAACAAATTACATTTAATTAAAATAAAAGTCTATTCTGTGAAAGACACTACTAAAGAAATAAAAAGAAAAGTCGCAGATTGAGAGGATATATTTGAAAAACACGTGGTTGATAAGGACTGTTATATAAAATATATGAAGAATTCTTAAAACTCAATACTAAATTAAAAGTGGGCAAGTTATGAACATACACTTCATCAAAGAAGTTATACAGATGGCAAATTGGTATATGAGAAGATACTCCACATGATATGTCTGTAAAGAAGTGTAAGTTAAAACATCAGTGAGATACCAAAACACACCTATTAGGGTGGTTAAAATCCAAAACACTGACACCACCAAATGCTGGCTAGGGTATGGAACAAAGGAAACTTATTCACTGATAGTAGAAATGTAAAGTCGTGTTGACACTTTGGAAGACTGGCAGCCTTTTACAAAGCGGAAGAGAGCCTATGTAATCCAGCAGCGGTGCTCCTTGGTATTCACCCAATTGAGTAGAAAATGTATGTCCACAGAAAAACCTGAATGTGAATGTTTATGGCAGCTTTATTCATTATTGTCAAAATGTCCTTTTGGCTTCTATGAAATAGAATAGTATTCAGTGATAAAAAAATGAACTTCTTAGCCACAGAAATATGTGGAGCAATTTTAAATGCATATTGTTAAATGAAAGAAGCCAGTGTGGAAGCTACATGTTCTGTGATTCCATATACATTATGTTCTGGAAAAAATAATTCTAGAGACAGTAAAATGATTAGAGTTTACCAAAAGTTGTGTAGGAGGGTAGAGTTGAAAGATGAATAGATGGAGCATGGAAGGATTTAGGACAGTGAAACTATTTTGTATGATATTGCAATGGTGGATACGTGAGATTTATACATTTGTCAAAATCCATAGGACTGTATAACACAAAAAGTGAACATTAATGTAAACTATAGTTAATAATAATGCATCAAAATGAGTTTATCAATATTAAGAAATGAACCACACTAATGCAGCCTGTTAATTACAGGAAAGCTGAGTGTATGTAGAAACTGTGTACTTTCTGTTTAATTTTTCTATAAGCCTAAAACTTTTCTAAAATCAAAGTCTAATTGAAGAGAAGAATATGGGAAGGTATATTTCCATTTTAAGGAGCTCAAAGAAATATAAAGATTGCAATATTTTAACTCAGAGCTCATTAAAATGAAAAATATTATTGCATTGTTGAACTCTTCATTACCTATTATTCTTTGATATGTAGATACAATTTAAATTTTGTTTGGTAACAAAAAGCAATACTGATTTGTGGAATGTTTGAAATATGCATATTTTTAAGACCTCTACAATTACTTTATAAAAATACTATTGTACCTTTATACTGTAGGTGTATTTGATGCATCTTTATTTTTCTTAAAGATTCTTATTAGATTTTAACAAATATTCTTTCAATATTTGTGTTTAATGGTTACTGGGTACAAGAATATTTACTTGGGTTGGTTTTCACAGGAGAGTGGCAAGCATACTCCTTGACTTACACTTCAATAATATGAATAGTGGTAGAAGATACAAAGTATTTGGTTTCTAGTCAGTTGGTATGAATATAATCCTTGAATCTCTGTGAAGTAGTTGCATGTATAAACTGTTGCTAATTCGGTTTGGCAAAACAAGATTGATAAATAATTCTTAGCAATTCATGGCACAAAAATAATTTTAGTGCTCTAATGACTGAGCCCTGCATAAACCAGCTAATACTATTTCTCCATTTATTACAATTCTGAGATGCTCTAAGCATAAACATTTTAAAGCCAAGCATTGACAACTTTTAGAACATAAGATAAATATCTCTTTGCCTCCTCTCCTTCCTCCTTACTCTCTCTCATATTTATATTTATTTCTCTCTCATTACTACTTAATTTCATTCAATAAATGGTCAATAATCTTCTGTGTGTCCTAATAAAGAGAAAGAAAAGGAAATGCTAATCAAAATACCTACCAGTTATACCAACGAGGTGAAAGACCTATACTCAGAAAACTGTACAGCACTGAATAAAGAAATTAAAGAAGACACAAATAAATAGAAGCACATACCATGTCCATAGATTGGAAGAATTAACACCATCAAAATGTCCATACTACCCAAAGCAATTTATAGAGTCAGCAAAATCCCTATTAAAATACCAATGACATAGTTCACAGATATAAAACAAACATTTCAAAAATTTACATAGAATTGTAAACAATCCTGAATAGCCTCAGCAATTTTGAGAAAAAGAACAAAGTAGGAAGGATCATGATAACTGGCATCAAACTATATTACAAGGCCACTATAATCTAAACAGTCTGGTACTGGCATAAGAACAGACATATAGACCAATGGAACAGAATAGAGAGCCCAGAAATAAACCCATGTCTCTATGGTCAATTAATATTTCACAAAGAGGGAAGAAGCATAAAATATAGTAAAAATAGCCTCTTCAACAAATGGTGTTGGAGATCTGGACAGCTACAGGCAAAAAAATGAAATTTGACTGCCAATGTACACAATACACCGAAATAAACTCAAGGTGGATAAAAGACTTAAATATAAGTCATGATACTATACAAGTCCTAGAGGAGAATACAGGCAAGAAAATCTCAGATAGTCCACACAGCAATATTTTCATGGATATATCCCTTAGAGCAAGACACATAAAGGAAAGAATAAACAAATGGGACTTCATCAAAATAAAAAACTTCTGGAAGGCTAAAGAAAACATCAACAAAATGGAAAGGGAACCGACCGTATGGGAAAACATATTTGCCAATGGTGCCTCAGACAAGAATTTGATCTCCAAAATACATAAGGAACTCACACTACTCCACTCTAGGAACACAAACAACCCAACTGAAAAATGGGCAAAGGACCTGAACAGGTACTTCTCCAAGGAAGACATACACAGGGCCCAGAGACACATGAAAGGATGCTCAGTATCACTACTCATCAGAGAGATGCAACTTATAACTACAATGAGATACCACTTCACACCAGTCAGAATGGCCATCATAAACCTATCAACAAACAATAAGTGCCAGTGAGGTTGTGGAGAAAAGGGAACCCTAATGCACTGTTGGTGAGAATGCAGACTGGTGCAGCCCCTGTGGAAAACAGTATGGAATTTCCTCAAAAAACTAAAAATGGAACTGCCTTTTGATCCAGTGATTCCACTGCTGGGAATATACCCTAAGAATCCTGAAACACCAATTCAGAATAACCTATACACTCCAATGTTCATAGCAGTGTTATTTACAATAGTCAAGTGCTGAAAACAACCTAAGTATCCATCAATAAATGAGTGGATCAAAAAACTGTGGTACATTTACACAATGGAATACTACTCAGCAGAAAGAGGGAAGGAGCTCCTACCCTTCAGGACAGCATGGATGGAACTGGAGGGCATTATACCAAGTGAAATAAGCCAGGTGGTGAAAGACAAATACCATATGATCTCATCCATAAGTGGAACCCAATCAACAAAACAAACAAGCAAGCAAAATATAACCAGAGACACTGAAATAAAGAACAAACAGACAGTAACCAGCGAGGAGGGAGGAGGGGCATAATAGGAGAAAGAAGGGGAAGAGTCATCAAGGAACATGTATAAAGAACCCATGGACAAAGCCAAAAGGCAGTAGGATTGAGGGTGCAAGGTGGGGGTGGATGGGGTAGGGGGATGTGGTGGCAGGAAAATGGAGACTACTGTACTTGAGCAACAATAAAACATATATATATATACACACATATACACACATATATGTATATATACATATATACTATACTATATATACAGATCTATACCTACCAGTTCTAGGTTTATTTCAATAGGATGCTATAATTTTTTTTTGCCAAACATGATGTATTTTATTTAAAAATCACATGATGGTTTTCTTCATATGTACATCAGAAAATCAAAACAAGTAAGTGCTGCTTGTTAGGGTGTTAAATGGATTTGTTATTTTTTAAAAAGTTGATATAGTAATTGTATTCATCAAAACAAATTTCTCTTTCAACTCTAAGGTATGGTGATTATTACTATTAAAATGACATTCTACTGCCGCCTTTGCAGTAGTCACAGTCTTGTTAACAGCTGGACAAGCGTGACAGTGTATCCATATGCTGGAACAGAGCCAATCGACAGTGTTTTTATTAACTGGCACCCCAGTTACCAGAAAAAGTTAACTGCATTGTCCAAAGTGTCTGACTACTTTCAGGGAAACATTAAAACTCCAAGAAAAAGTTGACTGACTATCTACTATATTTACATAGCAGAGGCTTTCTAATTACCAGTGGCTCTCTCCAAACATTTTTACAATTGGAAGTAAAATTTATATACAGTGTAATACTCAGATCTTAGGGGCATATTTCCATAAGGGTTTACACACATATAAACCCCTGCGACTACCACTCTAATCAAGGTAAACATTTATATCACTCAATTTAGCAGTGTCCTATCTCTTTAATTTGCACCCTTACCTAGGAGGTAACTACTGTTTTGTTTTCTTTAATAAAGATAAGTTTTGCTTATTTTTGAACTTCTAGAAATTGTTATCAAACAGCATGCATTTTTGAAGCAACTTCTTTTGTGCAACATATTTTTTTTTCAAAATACATAAATGGTTTTGTGTCTATCAGCAGAACTTTACAACTGCTAAGTGGTATTCTCACATATAAATATATCACATTTTTTTTCTTATTCCCCTATGAAAGATATTTGGATTTTTTCTAGTTTCCTGATATTATGAATAAAGCTCTTCTAAACATTCTTTATAAGTCTTTTTGTGAATATATGTTTCCACTTCTTTGGGGGTAATTATTTAGGAGTAGAATTTCTAGGTAATATATTATTTATAGTTTTAACTGTATAAAAACCACCAGTTTCTGCATTCCCAGCATCAGTGAATGAGAACTCCAGCTACATTAGGTTTGTCAGTCTACTTTCATTTTAGCGAATCAAAGAGTGGAATACTATTTCATCTTGGTTTTAACTAATAATAATTATGATGTTGGCTGTACTGTGTACTGTGACCATTCATATGTCTTCTTTTTAGATATATCTCTTCAAGATCAGTTTTCTATTTTTTGATTGGTAGTTTGCTTTTTTATTATTGATTTGTAGAATTTCATTGTATATTCTTGACATGAGTCTCTTATTGGGTTTATATTTTGCAAATTATTTTATTTTGAGTAATAGCGATTTTTATGAGCACAGGTTTTAATTTTAATAAAATTCATCTTTTCATTTTTTAAAATTTATGGTGAGATTTTAATTCTATTTAAGAAATTTCTGCCTATACGAAGATCACAAATATATTATTCTACTAGTTTTAGCTTTTATATATAGGTCTATGGTACCTTGAATTAATTTTTTTATATGGGATAATGTAGGCATTGATGTTCATTATGTTTTTTAAAGATTTCATTTATTTATTTTTCGATAGGAAAGGGAGGGAGAAAGAGAGAGAGAGAAACATCAATGTGTGGTTGTCTCTCATGTGCCCCGTCCTGGGTACCTGGCCTGCAACCCAGGCATGTGCCCTGACTGGGAATTGAACCAGCAACCCTTTGGTTCACAGGCCAGCACTCAGTCTCACTGAGGCACACCAGTCAGGGCTGATGTTCATTATTTTTAATATGTTAATATATTTTTATCACCACTTGTTGAAAAGGCTCCCTTTTCCTCATTGAATTGCCTTGGGACTTATATTTTTGAACCCCAGTGTATATATATAAATTTAGTTCTGTTCTTTTTATTCTATTCTGTTGATCTAGTTAAATGTCTTCATAACACCCATTGCTTGATAACTGTGGCTTTATAATAATGTTTGAAAATGGTGAATGTATATACTCTAACTTTGATTTTATTTTCAAGATTTACCTAGTTATTCCAGAAACTGCATTTCCGTGTGAATTTGAGAAACACATTGTCACTTTAAGTACACTCATACAATTTTTTGTAATTTTGTTGGAGATCACCTTCAATCTATAAATCAGTTTAAAGAAAAATTGATATCTAAACAAAATTAAATTTTCCAAGCATAATAATGGTATATCTTTTCATTAATTTAGGTTTCATTTTCAGTATATGGATCCTGCAAATCTATCTTTTGATTAGAAGGTCAATCAAAATTTAATTTTAACTTCCCAAATACAATTAATTTTCAAACATTGATCTTGTACTTCAAAACCTGAAAAATTTACTTAATAGCTCTAGCAGAATTGTTGTATGTGTCTTTGCATTTCCTATAAAGATAATATATGATGATTTCTGTGTAATCATGTTGTATGTGAATACAGAGAGGTTAGCTTTTTTCTGTTTGTTTCAAATTTTATGACTCATTTTGTTTCTCTTGCCTTGCACTGCTAGGATCTTCGTGTTGACTTGGAAGTGGCAAAAACTAAAATCTTGGCCTTGTTCTTGATCTTGTGGGAAAGTGTTTTTCAGGTTATTTCTTTGTTCCATTTTATTTATTAGCATGTGGTTTGATTTCCAAATATTTTAGGTTTCCTAAATATGTTTTTGTTACTAATTTATGATTTAGCTCCATTTTGGAAAGAGGACATATTTTATATTTCAAGGTTTTAAAATTTACTGATGCTTGTTTTTTGAGCCAGCATAGAATATTCCATGTGTCCTTAAAAATATGTGTATTCTGTAGTTACTGGTTGCCATGTTTCATAATGTCAATCAGGTCATGTTGGTGGTGGTATTGCTAAAATATTCAATATTATCAACAATTATGCTTTTTATTCTATTAATTAAAAAGACAGGGGTATTAAATACTCTAAACATGTTTGCATATTGGTGTATTTTTCCATTTAGCTTTATAATTATTATCCTTCATGCCTTTTAAAGCACTGTTATTGAATTCACATACACTTAGACTTATTACAGTCTTTTTCACAGATTGAGATGTAATAAAATGTTTCCTGTTCACCCATAGTAATAATTCTGGTCCTAAAGTATTTTATATTGTATTAAAATAAGAACCCTACTTTTCTTATTCTTATTAACTATATGGTATATCTATTTATACCATTTTACTTTACTTCTAACCTACCTGTGTATTTATATTTGTTTCCTTTTTTATTAAAAAAATACAGTTAGGTCTTTAAAAAAATTCACTCTGTCTGTACTTGCATTTTAATTGTAGAATATAGTTCATTTATATTTATTATAATTGTTCATCTGTTTGTATTTAAGTCTATCCTTTTACTATTTGTTTTCTAGTTTTCCATCTGATTTATTTTTTAATTTTTCACTTTTGTCTTTATTTTTGGCTGATAATATGTTTTTAGGGCTCTATTTTGATTACTCTATTGTGGTTTATCTTTGTATTATTTTTTTATATTTGTCTGGAAATTGTAACTCTAGCTTATTACAGTAGTTATAGTGGTGAAAACATTTCATTATATTTTGCTATATACCAATTAATGTTATGCATTATAATTTCATTTATCCTTCATCCTTTGACTATCACACATCTATATATTTTACTAATATTAAAATGTAATGTTATAAATTTTACTTTAAACAATCAGCTGTCTTTCAATGGAATTAAATGTAAAATGATAATATTTCATATTCCCCACATATTTACAATTCCCATTGTTCTTTATTTCTTCCTATAGGTTCAAATTGCATCTATTATGGTTTATCTTTAATGTGAATATTTTCATTTTTATTTCTAACAGTGTAGCACTGGGGCTGTCAGGTTTTGTTTATGTAAAAACTTAACCTTATTTTTTGAAGAATTCTCTGCTGAATATAAAGTAATGGCCTCAAAATTATATTTTTATTTCAGTAGTTTAAAACTCTTTTTTCATTGTCTTGTAGTTTCTATTGTCTCCACTAAAAAGCCTATTATTTGTATTATTTTTATCTTTTATGGAAGATGTCCCTTTTTCCCATGAGTGGAATATGATTTTTTTCTCTTTATTTTCAGCCATCAGTGTTACTATAATTTACCTGGATGTGGTCGGTTAGCTATTTATCTTGCTTAGGTTTTGCAGAAGTTCTTGGATCTGCAAATTGATGTTTTCTTTTCTCCACCCACAGATCGGGGGAATTCACAACTACTATTTTCTGCTCTATTGTCTCATCTCCCTCTGGGATTTGAATTATACCTATGTTAGAATGCTTGGTATTATGCCACGGGTCCTTGAAGTTTTCTTAATTTTGTTTTTCAATCTGTTTTCTGTCTTTTTCATATTGCTTAAATTTTATTCATCTGGCTTTAAGCTTAGTAATTCTGTCTTCCTTAGGCTTCTGTCTTCTGTTAGATCCACCTGGAGGATATGTTACTTCAGCTATTATACTTTTTGATGTGAGAATTTTCAGTTGTCTCTTTTTTACAGTTTCCCTTTATCTACTGAGATTCATTATGACAGTCTTTTCCTACAAGCTTCTGTACACATCGATAATAACTACTTTAAAAGTTTTTAATGACTAATCCAGTCTCTGGGTCATCTCAGGGTCTTTCTCTACTGATTGCCCCTTTGTTGAGTTTCAATCACATTCATGCATGTTTGCATGTCTAGGAATTTTTTACTTCATCCTAGACATTATGGTAATATATTCTCTGTAATTAGTCTATATCTGTGGTTGGCAAATGTTTTCTTAGAGGACTAGATACTAAGATTTTAGGCTATGGGCTAGACAATATTTGCCATAACTATCTAACTCTTGTACTATGAAAGAAGCAACACAAGATAGTTAAGCAAATAGGCATGGCTGTGTTCCAGTAAGCTTTATTTACAAAAACAGGTAGCACACCTATGGGGTGTGGTTTACTCACCCCTAATTGTAAATAGTGTTCTGTTTTATTACAGTGGGCAGTTAGATTACTCACAAATCTTTTTGTCCTATCACTCTTTGTTTATTATTTATTTTAATGGTTCTGTATCTGTTTTGAACTTAGTTCCAGGTGTTCTTCTTGCACCTAATGTAGGGGCTTTCCATACTTCTACCGAATAGTGAAATAGCTCAGCAAGTTCTCTTAGGCTAGTTAGAGCTTTTGGTGTCACCATCCTGCAGTCAACCTAACAATAAATGATTATCTCTGGGCAGTGTAGGGACTTAATCTGTGCATCCGCAGTCCAGCTTTTAGCCAAAATCCATGCTCTGAATCACCGTGAAAACTTCTGTTCTCTAATTCTGTGCTGCTTCTTATTATATAGTGCTCTGCTCTGAAATTCCAGCCACTGTTGCTGACTTGAACTGTCATCTTTCAATCTTTAACTAAACAAAATTGTTACTCTGTTTTGGTTCAATATCCCTGTGTACAGAAGCTGTAACCTAACCCCAAACAGAAGCCGTGGTGATTCCAATAATTATCTCAAAGTTCATAGTCTTCCATTGCCTAGTTTAATGCCTTCAAATTGCTGCTGTATATATTTTTCCAAGTTTACAGGTTTTATTTTTCTTTCGGTGAAAGGAAAATTCTAGTACCAGTTATTCTGTCAAGACTGAAAGTGGAAATTCATCAACTTTTTGCCAAAGCATTCTGTTTAGAAAACCTGTGTTTGTTCTTTATTCTCGCACTGTTACCACACTCACCACACTTATGATGTGTGGACAGCAGATGTGTGTTCTTCCCGCACCAAGCAATTCTGTGACACCAGCTGGTGGTCCCACAATTTAACTCAATTCCATAATCAGATTTCACAAGACAACTCCTAACCCCCAACGTCAAATGCAAGTCTAGGTTGTTACCTGTGCTTCTGACTGACTAGCAGTAGATTGCATGTTCTATTAACCACCTCCTTGGGGGCAAGTAATTTGCTAGAGTGGCTCACAGAACATGGAAAAAGAGTTTACTTACTATTTACAAGTCTATTATGAAAGCGTATGATAAACTACATAGTTGAACATCCAGTTGGAAGAGATATATAGGGCAAGGTATGTGGAAAGGACTCAAGAGCATCCATACCCTCTCCAGACACATCAGCCTCTTGGCACCTTTGCGTTTACCAACCCAGGAACTCTATGAGCCCTGTACTTTTGGGGTCTTTATGGAGATTCATTACATAGGCATGATCAGTCATGATCTCCCTTTTAAACCCTTCTTCCCTCTCTGGATAATGGGAGTAGGGCTCAAAATCCCAAGCTTCTAATAGTGGTTTGGTCTTTCTGCTGGCCAGCCCACATCTAGGAGCTCACTAAGAGTCAACTCATTAGAACAAAAGACACGGTTACCACCCCGGATTCTCAAGGGAGTTAGAAACTCTGTGCCAGGAACTGAGGTCAAAGACCAAATATTGGAACAGAAGATTCTCCTAGTGCTCTTATCACTAGAAAAATACAAGGATTTTAGGAACTAGGGGCAGGTATATGTGTGTGTGTGTGTGTGTGTGTGTGTGTGCGCACGCACGTGTGTGTATACACATACACACATATATACATATATACATATATATATGTATATATATGAGATATGGTTTTCTATTATCTCACACACTCTTAAATGTTTGAATGAGACTGCAGTCAGATATCCTGAGATTGGATTTGTAGAATATTTTACCATGTTTATTGGCTATTGGCCACTGAATGATATTTTATCATGACATTTAGAATGTATTCAAGGTACCTTTATATCTGAAATATCATCACTTGGTTGTAAAATGAATTAAAAATTCAATAGTACCAAATTTGTACAAGGAAAATTTAAAATTTAAGAGTTTAATATTTTAGGAAAACCATGTATTTAAATGGATACATTATGAACTATAGATACTTTTGACCTAATCTTTAATAAAGTGTTTTTACATAGTTCCATACTTTATTATTCTTCAGTATTTCATATAGACTAAAAACAGTTGCTGCTGTACTTATGACTCTTATTGTATATCTCTCAATTGGTAAACACCTGGCATTCAAATCCGCAGTGAACATAATGTGCTTAGCTTAATCATCATTATCAGATTTTTTCTCATGTTAAGCGAAGAATTGAACATATAAATTAGAAACATGATTCGTTCACATTAATTTATATATCAGTAATCTATTCAAGAGTATAATTGCATAGACAAAAAACTTGACAGGATGTCAGAAGTCTTGTCTCTTCCCAACTATCTTACTCTAGTATGCACTTGAGTACTAATGAATTTCCAGCCCTAAGCAAAATGGAAACTTTATGTGAAGAGGCTAAAGTCTGCATGAAATCATGTGGTATGCTTGTCCAACATGCAGACTCCTGTGCCTATCCAGATCTTATATATACTATAAATCGAGAACTGTTGGAGAAAGTTCTCTTTAAAATAACAGCATCCTTTGCCAACAGAATAATTTTCATAGCTCCTTATATTGATTAAAACAAAGCCTTTTCTTTGGAAAGTTAACAAATGTGGTGAATATGAAAATTTAACCTTCTATTAAAAGAACATAATTTTCAGATTCAACATTATATACTATATTATTTCATGGAATGAACTTATGATCTACCATTAACTTTGAGAAAAGTTATGTAATATCTTTAGCTTTCAATACACACATAATACTGTAACCGTATCTTAAAATTAAATTAAATATGGAATATCATATATTTGGGAAATAATTTCAAATGTTCCGATTTTATTTTTTTCTATGTTTAGAAAGTAAATACTCTGAAAACTGACATTCTCCATTCAATTTTTATTATATAGATAATTTGTTACATTATATTTAATGAATACTTTTCATCAGATTACATTTTATGAATATTTTTCCCTGATTGAAGTAGAAGTCCAATATTTTTCCAGTCTACTCTTCTATATTCATGTTTCTTAACAGAACTTCCATTTCTGGGAGGAAAACAGTATTTGACCAATAATTTTAATTCTCTTTTTTTCCATAACTTTTACAAGAGAAGGGAGAATCAAATCCATTTCTTCATTTGTTCCATGGACCCTTCATTTGGATCCTTCTGAAGGGTCTGAACAATGTCAGAGGCTTCTTACCCTAAACTGTACTGTGAATATAATAAATGAACACTTTAGGCTTTATTACTTGTAAAGAACATAGATGACTAAAAAAACTGTTTTTAGAATACACCTTTTCCAAATATAGAAGCATGGTGGAGAAACATGTTCTTATCTGAGAGAAGGAGAATGGCACTGTGTGGAGCAGTTGTTCCTACAAGGAAACCTCATGTAATTAACATGACTCTAGCCCTTTAGCTTTTAACATACTTCCCCAATTAAACTTACAAGGCCTTGAACTACAGTATCTGACCACGACTGCTAGAAATTGATGTAGTCAGAAGATCATTGGAACTTCTGACCTCTTAGGGAATTTTATTTAGCTTTTTGGATATTTGTCTCTTTTTAACCTGTAGGGAGGGTGAGAAAGGAATGACAGAAATATTTGCATATGTTCTAAGAGGAACTTTCACTATTTGAATCTCCATTTTTAGACACTAAATAATTGTATTTAGTCATCCTATAAATGTAGGACTATAGCTATTTAATGTTATAAGCACTTGCAAAAGCATATGTAATGCAGAGAAAATTTAGAGTTAGCTTATCTTCTAAATATTAGAATAACATGCGGTGGATCTTTCGCTTACCATGCTAAGAAATTTCATTTCTGTCCAAATCCTCACAGTAATTACTATTATTGCTATTATTATGATTGTTGCTGCATTTCTAAAACAATCACCTTCACCAAATAATAGGTAGAAAATATCATCAAATACAATTCTGTTTTGAAAGGTGCTAAATTTTCAAAAAGATTGCCACCTTGGCATCAGGACCTGTACGGCCCTCTCCATTGTCATGTTATTTTTTTCCCTTTTCTACAGAGTTTGCAAGGGCTCTGTAAGTCAGAGACATGTCTGCTTTTTTAAGGAGCTCAGGACTAGTCTATGCTGTCTTGACTCCGCTGAGGAACAACTGCCTGCGCACTGCACCTCATGTTTATATGTGAGATTTTCCTTTGTGAGATCCCTTCCTCACCTGTGTCCCGGAACACAGCGGCCCCACGGGACAACGAGCCCTCTCTAGGGCTGCCGTTGCCAGCACCAGCATCGGGTTTTTGCTTCTGTCATTTCCCTGCCTTGGTCCCAGAGTCCTAGAGGTTGTAACCAACTACAGGTGCTACAAACTCTAAATTGGAATTAGATGTCGGATTCAAAAAAACTCATGGTAATTACACAGCTGTTTTAAATTGCGGTTAAGTGGCCGAAAACTGCCAAGAACCCCACCCACATTCATTACTGTCTAAACGAAAAGGATGTGTATACAGAGATTATGAGGTTTTGTATGAATCCCCCAAGCCATAAAGCAGACTTTCCTAATTGTCAGCTGGACTGTGCAGTGCTTGTTTAAAATAATTAGAGTGCAGCAGCACTTCAGCAGCAATCCTCATTTTTTTTTTAAACCTCAGCGCAGGTTTTTATATCAGATACTATCAGCTTCCTGTTCATTTTGACACTATCATTCTGCCAGTCTGGAAAATGGGGAAGAGGAACGAAAAGAATTATCCTTAATGTACACAAATAATGCAGCCCAAGAGTCAGGAAGATCCAGCCCCATGTGTGAGATAGATGGAAACAATTCAGCAAACAAATCTAAACTGGGGAAAAAAATGGGATTCTCTCTTATTTATTTTTTTTCAAGAGGGATAGCTGAAATCTTTCTTAATTACCGCTTATTCCAATGACAGAATTGTAATTTATCATTTAGTTGTAATTTGACATATGTTCACACCTTTGCCATTTCCAATTTCCTCCTTCATTCTAATTGTCTGCTTCACTCGCCTGTCATGCGCTCCTCTTGGGATTAATTCGAGCTGTCTGTCTGCACCGGGCTACCAGCACACTTGGGGCTGCCGAGAGCGTGACAGTGTCAATGTGCACACAGTTTATCTAAGGCATTACCCAGCCATCACACTCCTGGATCCTCTCTTCCCTCACTGTTTACTGTTTATTCCACTTTGCATTTGCGACTTTTCCGTGTTTTATTAGACTCTCATTATGCTCTTGGCTGTCAGCTGTAAAGAGAGAAAACCGTTACCTTAATTACTGTGGAGGGGGAGGTGGCTCGGGATTGGTAATAAATGGACCAGTAGATGTCTCTCTCTGTCTCTAAGATCCATGCATGATTTAAATACTCTCCTTCCACTTTGGCTTGAATCCTTGATAGATGCCTATACTTGAACACAAACATGCAAAACGTTCCAGCTAATGTCGCTTTTATATGCCAAATCATTTTTTCCGCATCTCATCTAGGACTCGGTAAATTGGTATTAGTAAGACAGAAAACTTAGTTTTCAAATAACCGTGGATTTTCAAAGGTTAACTGTTTAAATCACAGATGGTGTCAAAACAACTGTAAGAGGTGATGGTGATGATACAGCTCATAACCAGAGACCACTGATGCAGTTCAGCTTCTTAGAGGGAGATGTTCAGTCTATTGGAGACTCTTAATTTCTCCTTCTTAAGGCTGTTTTAGGAAGGAGAAATTTAAATCCATCAATAATTATGTATTTGACATATTTTTTGCCTTCAGAAGAAAACAGATTTCTTCTTGTTGCTTCCAGCCTACCTAAACCATAATACAAGTTTTCCGTTTTCTTCTTGAACAGATTTTCACTGCAGCTGAAACTTCCTGGTAATACAAAGCAGAGGCAATATATCCTCCCTGCACCCATTTAGTCCATTAGGGTGGACAGTAATTCCTCGAATTAGTTGCATCATCCCCCTATTGACCTGAAAGAATAAATGTGATTCCTCTGAGTATCTAATTATCTGTGGAGATGGACTTAACTTTTTTTTCTCCTTAACTTAGAATATCCTCAGTCATGCTTCAGGTAATTGTGGGGCTGATGAGCTCTGTAGCTTAGATTCTTTTTCTTTCTTTTACAGTCCCAACAATTAAGGTTCTTCTGATTATGTTTTTTAAACTTGACTCATAGTTTTCATTCTATATACTGTAAATATTGAATATATAAATATTGTATGGTCATTATTTCACATATGCTCAGTTTATGAAATACCTATATTTCTACAAATATACACATTGTCATATTGTCATTAGAGCTTTTATGAAAAGCTAATCAACCATGGGTAAAGAAATAATAGTCTATAAAATATACCTGAACATAAAAATTGTGAAATACTGTTCAGATTAAAAAATGTTTTAGATAACAGACCATAAATTTCTGGCTAAATTACCTTAAATATGGACATTACATGCATAAACAAACATCTAAGGACATTAACATTTCTTGTCTTTTTTTTAGGCAACATTTTGATGTTTCATTTTATACTTCAACTCTTACTATAGCTAGGATAAGTCAATTCTAAAATATTAAAGTCTAAATCAATTTTTTAAAAAAATTAAAAATGCAATGCCAATTTTAATCAAAGTTTTAGCAACCAGGATTGTTTAGTAGTTAACATTTTTAGCTAAATATATTGAAGGAGGAAAAGCCCAAGAATTAGGGGATAGGTATGAAAGGATGAAGAAAGGATAGGAGAAGAGTGACTCAAAGGACAAGTGCAATTTTAAGGCCAATATTATGAAATAATATGATGCGTTCTCCTGCCTAAGAGTCACCACCCCAGCCCACATCGGACACAGCACACACTGATGAACAGATGAGCTGACTAACGTAGCACTAGCTATACCAGGCAGCCTACCCTATATGGCCCTAAGCAAGTAGAATAACCTCACCTGTGCCTCTCTTTACACATTTACTATGTAAACATGGTACAGGGCCTTGGGATATTTGTACGAAAGATGATAACATTCGTACAATGTCTTACATTATTGCCTTTTAATTTTATTTAAAATTTTGGGTAAAATTGATCATAGATGACTTTAAAATTATATTAAGTGATGAGAGGAAAATTACACAGAAACTTTTACTTTATATGAAAGAAATTTTCATGGCAGTTAAATTGTACAATTAAAGGGTAAAAGGAGAGAAATAACAGCTAGGAAATAAGTATCTTGGTTATAACTGTCTTTATTAAATAAAAAATTTAAAGGTTCTTCATGGAAAATATGAGATGGAAGGTGGAAAAAAGAGTTATTTCTTAATGTCTTAGAGTTGAAAGACTTCCTAGCAGAGTATGTGGATTTATTCTGATTAATTATAGTTGAAGTAATTGGGTCTGCTTTGCAAAGTGAAATTACAGGCATTTGATATTA